>JAQZBX010041791.1:0-22228 GCA_029593785.1 Cabassous unicinctus | reverse complement strand
AAAATAAAAATGGGCAAAAGACTTGAATAGATATTTGTCCAAAGAAGAAATACAAATGGCCAAAAAACACATGAAAAAATGTTCAACATCACTAATGATTAGGGAAATGCAAATCAAAACTACTATGAGATATCTTTTCACACCTATCAGAATGGCCACTATTAAAAATATAGAGGGGAGTGGATGTGGCTGATACACTTGAGCTCCTGCTTCCCAACTAGGAGGTCTCGGGTTCGGTCCCCAGTGACTCCTAAAAACAAAGAAAAAAACAAGGAAACAAATGAAAAAAAACCAACTCAGTGGAGCCAATGTGGCTCTGTGGTTGAGCGCCAGCTTCCCACATACGAGATCTGGAGTTCAATCCCCAGCCCCGGTACCTCAAAAAAAAATAAAGACAGAGAACTACAAGTGTTGGAGAGGATGTGGAGAGATAGGAACACTTATTCACTGTTGGTGGGAATGTAGTATAGTACAGCCACTGTGGAGGATTGTTTGGCAGTTCCTAAAGAAGGTGAATATAGATTTGTCACGTGACTCTGCAATACCATGACTAGGTATATACCCAGAAGAACTGAGAGCAGTGACACAAACAGACATCTGCACACCGATGTTCATAGCAGCATTATTCATGAGTGCCAAAAGTTGGAAACAACCCAGATGTCCATCAACTGATGAATGGATAAAGAAATTGTGGTGGGAAGAGGATGTGGCTCAAGCAGTTGGGTGCCCGCCTACCACATGGGAGGTCCCAGGTTCGGTTCCCATGCCTTCTAAAGAAGACGAGCAAGACAGCAAGGTGGCATGACAGGTTGGTGCAGCACGCTGACACACAAGATGACACCACGCGATGACACAATGAGGAAACACAATGAGTGACACAACAAGCAGGGAGCAGAGGTGGCTCAAAAGTGATTAGGTGCCTTCCTCCCACATGGGAGGTCCTGGGTTTGGTTCCCAGTTCCTCCTAAAAGGAAGAGGAGCAGACACAGAGAGCACACAACGAACAGACACAGAGCAGACAGCTAGCTCAAACAATGAAGAGGGGGAGAAATAAATAAATAATAAATCTTTAAAAAACAACAACAACAACAAAACTGTGGTGTATTCACATGATGGAATATTATGCAGCTGTAAGAAGAAATGAAGTAGGAAAGCATATGACAACATGGATGAACCTGGAGGATATTATGTTGAGTGAAGCAAGCCAGACACAAAAGGACAAATACTGTATGACTACACTACTATGAATTAAATTTATTACATAATATATTGTATGATTCCACTTATATAAAATGTAAATATAAGTCAATTCATAAAGATGCAAATAAAATGGGACAGAAAAGTATAATGAATCCAACAAATATCACCTCCAGTAATTATCAACTCATGGTCAATACTGTTTCATACTCCTACATATTTCCTACACTATATAATTTTGAAGTAAATTCCAGATATCATACTTGATGATATATGATTAAAACACAAGGACTCTTTTTAAACAATGTAACCAAAATACTGGTATCATTATTAATAATTCCTTAATGCCTTCAAATATCTAGTCAGTGTTCAAAGTTCCAGTTATATTGAATATTTAATATTTTATTAGAAAAGTTATAGATTTACAGAAAAATCAGAGTTCCCATACATCTGTCCTCACATACACAGATTTCCCTATTATTAACACTTTACATTAGTGTAGTAGCTTTGTTACAATTGATGAAACAATATTATAATTATACTATTAACTATAGTCCATAGCTTACAATAGGATTCATTTTTGGAGTTGTGCAGTCCTATGTTTTCTTTTTTACTTTTTAATTAAGTGACATATATAACAATATTTTCCTTTACCTCCTTGGTTAGATTTATTCCTAGATATGTGAATCTTTCAGTTGCTCTTTTAACTAGTTTGTCTTGATTTTCTCTTCAGATTGTTCATAGCTAGTATATAGAAACACTATAGATAATGTGTGTTGATCTTGTACTCCACCACTCTGATAAATGTTTATGAGCTCTTGTAGTTTTGTTGTGAAATTTTCAAGATTTTCAATACAGGCATACCTCGGGAAATATCATATAGGTTCAGTTCCAGACCACTGCAATAAAGCCAATATTGCAATAAAGTGAGTCACACAAATTTTTTGGTTTCCTAGTGCATATACAAGTCATGTTTACACTATACTGTAGTAAATTAAGTGTACATTATCATTATGTCCTTTAAAAACAAGGTACAATACCTTAATTAAAATGTGACAATGACATGAAGTGAGCACATGTTGTTGGAAATATGGTACCAGCAGACTTGCTTGATGCAGGGTCTTCAATTTAAAAAAAAATGCAGTAACACAAGGTATGGCTATATATAGGATAATATCAGCAGCAAATACATGAAGTTTTACTACCTCCTTTCCAATTTGGATGCCTTCTATTTTGTTATCTTGACTAATTGCTCTGGCTAGAATTTCCAGTACAATGCTGAGACACAGTGGTAACAGTGGGCAATCTCATCTAGTTCCTGATCTGATAGGGAAAACTTTCAGTCTTTCACCATTGAGTATGTTAGTGGTGGGTTTTTCAGATGCCTTTTATAATGTTGAGGAAATATCTTTCTATTACTAATTTCTCATGTGTTTTTTTAATCAAGAAGAGTGCTGGGTTTTTTCAAATGCCTTTTCTGCAGCAATTGAGATTACCACATTGAGTTTTTTTTCCTTTCATTCTATTAATGTGGTATATTACATTAATTGATTCTCTTATGTTGAACCACCCTTGCACATCTGGGATACATCTCACTTAATCACGGTGTACACTTTTTTAAAATGTGCAGTTGGATTTAGGTTGCTAGTATTTTGTTGAAGATTTCTGCATCTGTATTTGTAAGGGATGCTGGTCTGTAATTTTCATTTCTTTTGGTATTTTTTATCTAGCTTTTTTTTTTTTTTAAAGATTTATTTATTTTATTTATTTATCCCCCCCCTTGCTGCTTGTGCTGCTGTGTCCATTTGCTGCTTGTCTTCTCTGTGTCTGCTTATCTCCCCCTTGCTGTGAGTTCCTGCCACATCAGCCCACGGCACCGCGGGAGCCGGCCTGCCCTCACAAGGAGGCGCCGGGAAGCGAACCCCGGGCCTCTCACATGGTAAACGGGTGCACTATCCATTGCGCCACATCCGCTTCCCTTTTATCTAGCTTTGATATTAGGGTGATAGACTCAAAAACTGTGTTGGGAAGTGTTTCCTCGTCTTCACTTTTTTTGGAAGAGTTTGAGCAAGATTGGTTAGTTCTTGGAGTGTCTGGTAAAATTCACCTATCCTGGGCTTTTCTTGTTGGGGGGTTTTTGATTACTGATTCAATCTCTTTACTTGTTATTGCCTATTGCAATCTTCTATTTCTTCTTGAGTCAGTGTAGGTATTTTGTGTTTCTATGAAGTTATCCATTTCATCTAGGCAAATTTGTTGGGGTACAGTTGTTCATAGTAATCTCTTGTTATCCTCTTTATTTCTGTGGTACCATTAGTAATATCCCCTAGTTTCATTTCTAAGTTTAGTTACTTGCATCTTCTGTCAGTCTAGCTGAAGGTTTGTAAATTTATTGATATTTTCAAAGGACCAACTTTTGGTTTCGTTGATTCTATTGTTTTGTTTAATTTAATTCATTTTTCTTTGCTCTAATTTTTATTTCCTTCATCCTGCTTGCTTTGGGTTTAAGTTTTCTCTTCTTTTTCTAGGTTTTCCAGCTGTAAGAGTAAGTCTCTGACTGGAGCTCTTTCCTCCTTTTAGAATAAGCATTTATTTATTTATTTATTTATTTTTAAAGATTTATTTTTTTATTTTATTTATCCCCCCCTTGCTGCTTGTGCTGCTGTGTCCATTCGCTGCGTGTCTTCTCTGTGTCTGCTTATCTCCCCCTTGCTGTGAGGTCTTGCCGCATCAGCCCACCGCGCCACGCGAGCCGGCCTGCCCTCACAAGGAAGCGCCGGGAAGCGAACCCGGGGCCTCTCATATGGTAAACGGGTGCTCTATCCATTGCGCCACACCCGCTTCCTGCAGTGAGGTTGCTGCATCAGCCCACCGCACTGCTCAGGCCGGCGTGCCCTCACAAGGAGGCCTCGGGACTCGAACCCGGGCCTCCCATATGGTAAACGGGGGCTCTATCCACTGAGCCACACCCGCTTCCCAGAATAAGCATTTAGAGCAGGGGTTCTTAAGGGATCCGAGAGCTTGAATTGAAATAAAACAAACAAACAAAAAAAAACAAACAAAAAAACCATTATTCTTGTGGGGACGTGTTGGTGCAGGTGTGATAGATTTATTAAATAATATACAGTGTAGTGTGGACTGAGTCAGGGGTCTGTGGTTTTCACCTGACTGGCAAAGGGGTCCATGGAACAAAAAAAGTTAAGAACCCCTGATTTAGAGCTATAAATTTCCCTCTTGGCATGGCCTTTGCTGCATCCCATACATACTGGTATGTTGTGTTTTCATTTTCATTTGCCTCAAGGTATTTCCTAAATTCCTTGTGACTTCCTCTCTGGCTAACTTTTTTAAGTGTGCTAATTTTTGAAATTTCCATTTCTCCTCTCATTGATTTCTAGCTTTCCACTGTGGTAGAAGATACATTGTATGATATCAATCTTTTAAACTGTATTGAGACTTGTTATATAACCTAATATATAGTCTATCCTAGAGAATGACCCATGTACACTAGAGAAAAATGTATATTCTGCTGCTGTTTGGTGCAATGTTCTCTATATGTCTGTTGGGTAGAGTTGGTTTACAGTATCATTCAAGTATTGGATTTCCTTATTGATCTTCTAGATGTACTATCCAATATTGAAAGTGGCGTACTGAAGTCTCGTACTATTAATGTAAAACCGCCAATTTCTCCCTTCAAATCTGTCAATATTTGCTTCATATATGTTGGGGCTCTGCCATTAGATGCTTATTTATTTATAATTGTTATGTTTTCTTGTTAAAATGACCCCTTTATCAGTTTACAGTATAAACTGTTACCCCCTATTAAAAGTTTTTTAGTTAAAAGCCTGTTTTATCTGATATTAGTATAGCTACCCCAGGTCTCTTTTGGTTACTATTTGCATGGTTTATATTTCTTCCATGCTTTCAACCAACTTATTTTTTTGAATTTAAGGTGAGTGCCTTGTAAACAGCAATATAGTTAGGTCACGCTTTTTTATCCATTCTGTCAATCCCTGACTTTTGCCTGAAGAATTTATTCAATTTACATTTAAAGTAACTACTAATGATGCACGACTTTCTTCTGCCATTTTGCGATTTCGTCGTCGTAAGGCTTATTTCTTTTTTGTCTCTCAACTGTTTCATTAATGCCTACTTTCATATTTATTTGATATTTTGTAGTTTATCATTTTGAGTCCCTTCTCATTTCTTTCTGTATATATTTTTCAGATATTTTCCTTGTGGTTACCTTGGGGCTTAAATTTAACACCTTAAATCTACAACAAACACATTTCATTTGATACCAACTTGACTTCAATAGCAAACACATACACTGTTCCTATACCCCTATCCCCCAACGTTTTTTTTTTTGAGGTACCAGGAGCCAGGGATTGAACCTGGGACCTCATGTATGGGAAGCCAGTGCTCAACAACTGAGCCACATCAACTTCCCTGAGTTGGTTTTTTCATTTGTTTTGCTTGCTGTTTTTTTTAGGAGACACCAGAAACCGAACCTGGGACCTCCAATGTGTGAGGTGGGCCCTCAACCGCTTGAGCCACATATGCTCCCTGTTGTACTTACTACAATTTACACTGTTATACATTTTTGTCCCAAACCATAGATTTATCATTACTTTTTATGCATTTGCATTTTAGAGCCAGTAAAAATGGAGTTACATTTAAAAAAATACAATAAAATAGTACTGGCATTTATAATTACCCATATGGTTACCATTACCAGAGATCTTTATTTCTTTATGCTACTTCAGTCCACTGTCTAGTGTCCTTTCATTTCAGTCTGAAGAATTCCCTTTAGCATTGCAAGTAGGGCAGGTCTAGTTGTGATGAACTCCTCAGCTTTTGTTTATCTGAGAATGTCTTAATCTCTCCTTCATTTTGGAAAGACAGTCTCACTAGATATAAAATTCTTGGTGGACATTTGTTTTCTTTCAGCACTTTAGATATTCCTTCCCACTGCCTTCTTGCCTCCCTCGTTTCTGATGAGAAATTGGCACTTAATCTGTGACTCCCGTGTACACAACACATTGCTTTCTCTTGCAGCTTTCTGAACTCTCTTTGTCCTTGGTATTTGACAGTTCGACTATTATCGAGTCTGGGCATGGTTATCTTCAAATTTATTTTGTTTGGGGTTTGCTGGACTTCTTGAATGTGTATATTTATGTCTCTCATTAAATTCCAGAAGTGTCTGCCATTATCTTGTTATATTCATTTCTTCTGCTCCTTTTTCTCTTTTTTTTTCCTCTTGGGATTCCCATAACGCACATATTGGTATTCTTAGTGGTGTCTCGCAGGTCTCTTAACATCTGTTCACTTTTCTTCTTTCTTTTTAGTTTCTGCTCAACTGGAATCATTTCAATTTTCTTATCTTCAAATTCACTGATGCTTTCTTTTGCCAGCTTCAATCAGCTGTTGAAATACGCTAGGGGAGTCTTCATTTCAATAATTGTGGTCTTCAACTCCAGAACTGTTTGATTCCTTTTAAAAATTAAGTCTTTGTCTGGTTATGTGCAAAGTCTTGTCTTATCTGATGGTTTCTGAATTATCTTCTTCCTTTGTATGGGGCATCATTTCCCATTTGTCTGCACATTTTAATATTTTATAATGTTAATGCTGGGATTTAGCCCCTGAGTTTTCTGTTCCTTAAGTTTGTATCCATCTAGTGATGTGTCAGAGATTTCCTTGAATGTCAGAAACTAACAAAAACAAACAAATGCAAAAACTACTTTCCAAAGTCTTTGCAAATTGGCTCTGTGTTGGCTGGTTCTCTCCTTCAGAGTTTAACACTTCTATTAAGATAAGTCGAGGTGAGAGTGAAGTGAGGGGTCCTCTCCTGTCTTTTCTGAGCCTGCATCTTGTTCCAGGGCACTTACATGTGGACTTAGGGAATCTCCCATTTATAGGAATCTGAATGTCTCCTCTACTCCCTCTGAAACAGATTTTCCCTCCCTCCTGGATGCTCTAGTGTATGTCTTAAAACCAGTAATTCTTTGCCCCAAGCTACTTAGACTTAAGTATTTCTCACACTGCTTTAGATGTCTGCAAGATGCTTCTTACTGAAGGATAAGTTCTGGGAGGATGAGCCAAAGACCAGTGTCTAGTCTTTCAGTCTATCACCTGATAGGTTGGCACTGGGATACAGGATCCCCAGTATGTACATATGGGTTATACTGCTCCCTGCAGAACAAGTCCTGTATCACACAGTGGGAGTGCAGGCCAACTCCACACTTCACCAGGAGGGAGTAGGGAAGAAGCCAGCAAAAGCGCTATAAGTTACCCCTACCATTTTTATTGGTTCATATTTGTAATTGAAGAGTCTAGATTCAATATATTAATTATTCTCTAGCTCTAGTGAGAATCTCATTTATATGTAACTGAATCAATGTACTAATTAAAGGGTCCATCCTTTAGTGATTACAAAGGAGGAGTGGGACTTTCAGGTAACTTACCTTCTGTGTTTTGGAACTTTCCTTTCTTCCTAGAATCTCTAAGTAAATCAAGGACACTACTCCAAAACAAATGCCATGCAGTGGGTGTGCTTAAACATGGGAATTTATTGTCTCATGTTTTTGAGGCTAGGAGAAGTCCAAAACTGAGGTGCCAGCAAAACAATGCTTTCTCCCTGAAGGCTGTGGCTTTCTGGAGGTGGATGCCTTGGTCCTTGGCTTTTCTGTCACATGGCAGTGCACATGGTGGCCTCCTCACCTCGTTTCTCTCTCCTACCGACTTCACTATGCCTATAAAGGACGTTGGTAACCCAAATTAAAGCCCAACCTGATTTAGTGGTGCCACACTTTAACTGAATTTGAATGAACATCTCGAAGTGATCTTATATGCAATGGTGCATACCCATCAGAATGTAGACCAACACCAAAATCTGGGTTAATTCAATCTATCACACCCCCACCACAGAGAGCTTACTATTTTATATATTATATATTGGTTGAAACCAATTTTTTAAGAAAACTAGAAGCATGAATGAGACTCAAAAAAATCAACAAACACAATACCTAACTTAAACAGAATTACCAGGAGAAAGAGAGAGAGACAAAGAGATGGAGAGAGAGTGACACAGAAAAAAGAGAGTGAAAGAAGCAAAGCAACAAATTATAATGTGCAGGAAGATCAAGCTGAAGAATTCCCCCACTACAAAAGAGCAAAGAGGAAATATATGAGAAAAATGTTATGGATCATGAAAGACCTAAATTTACAAGATAATAGGAAATGCAGAAATGGAAGGAATAAAAAGAAAGCAGAAACAGAAACAGAAACAAAACAAAACAAAACATAAATGTGATCAAAAAGTCAATAAATAGCTGATTAAGAACAGAGAAGACATAACATTAGGAATAAAATGAGAAAACAACTTCAGGTATAGAGAAGATTAAAAAGAAAATGTGAGGAACTTTAAATCCACTCCTTTTAAAAAAGCATCAGGCCTGGAAAGATTTAGGGCCAAATCCTGTCAAACCTTCAAGAAAGATATAATTCATGTTTTTTTTTGTTTGTTTGTTTTTTTAAAGATTTATTTTTTTATTTTATTTATCACCCCCCTTGCTGCTTGTGCTGCTGTGTCCATTCGCTGCATGTCTTCTCTGTGTCTTGCTTATCTCCCCCTTGCTGTGAGGCCTTGCCGCATCAGCCCATGGTGTCGCGCGAGCCGGCAGGCGCCGGGAAGTGAACCCGGGGCCTCTCACATGGTAAACGGGTGCTCTATCCATTGCACCACACCCGCTTCCTGCCGTGAGGTTGCTGCATCAGCCCACCGCACAGCTCAGGCCGGCGTGCCCTCACAAGGAGGCCTCGGGACGCGAACCTGGGCCTCCCATATGGTAAACGGGGGCTCTATCCACTAAGCCACACCCGCTTCCCATAATTCATGTTTTTAAGAAAAACATAGGAAAGATCAAAAGCTTCCAAACTTTTCTATGCAGATTTCAAAACTCAGAGCAAAAAAAGAAAAATGTGAGTGCACTCTTTTGAGTGCACAGATGGAAACATTTTGAACAGAAGAGCAAATTGAATCTAGCAATGTTTTAAATTGATAATGATTAATAGTCAAGTATGGTTTATTGGTAATATAAGGATGGTTCAACATTAATAAATATATAATTTAATTGCATCATATTATAAGGAAAAAACCCACAAGCATCTCAAAGTTTAAAAAATATCAAATAAATTCAAAACTAAATCCTGATGAAAAATCTTACCTTAGAAAGAAGAGAAGGAAACCAGAGATGTTTTATACCAGAAGCTATATGAAGCATAACAATTTAATGGGGAAATGTGAATAGCTTTACCACTAAAGTCAGGAGCAAGAACAGAATACACTCTAAGACACTACTCTTCAAACTGGTAGTGAATGTTTTAACCAATGTAATGACATGAGAAGAAAAAAAAAAAATACAGATGGTTTAATTACTTTTGAAAGTCCCAAGAAAAAAAGGTGAAAATTTATTAACATTTGATATGAAATTTTGGCTAAGAAAAATCAACAGTTTTCCTAAATACTAGCCATAACTCATTAAAAAACACAATTGGAAAAAAAGAGAATACTGTAATATTACACTAAAGGACATATAAAATAAACTGATTAGAGGCCATATGCTGGTACAGGAAGAGTGTATATTGTAAAAATGCCAATTCTCCCCAAATCAGAAACTCCCATTTGAAATCCCAACAGGGTTTTTGGTAATCTAATTCTAAAATTTACCTGAAAGAGAAAATACGTAAAACTAGCCAACATGTTTTTGGAAAAATAAAAGCATAAATGTCTATATTAGAATTGGAAGCAACATAATATGATAAAGTTTAGAGAACAGTAATCTTAAAACTATAAATAAATGTCTTATGAACCATGTAACAAGCCATAAAGATCTTTAAATGTTTACATAGTCTACTAAAATGGTCAGCTTTTACTTCCTATATTTCTATTGTTCTACAATAGTTCATTATGTAGCACAAATTTAATAAAAGACAGTATATGTCTTATCTATATTGTGTTCTAAGTTTCCTAGAATTGTTTTATAAAAGCATTTCTATCCAGTTTTAGAACTGTAAGTAATTAAATGAACTAGTGTTAATAAATTGGCAACAGAGCCCATTTTGATATTAAAAGCCTTCTGTAAGCACACTTGCTGGTATGTTCACACCCATTCAATTCAACAAACTGAACTCCCCACTGAATATATGACATCTAAATTAAATATTCATAGGATAGTAATTATTTCTACTCCTATATTTTATACATAAAATAATTATTTCACAAGATCTATGCTGCATAATCTACAGAATCCAGAAAATACAAAACAAAATCCTATTCTGCGCATTTGGAGATTTAAGCATAATATTAAAGTAAATATCTAAAAGTCGTCTAGATTATTTCTAATGTGTTTGCAATAAACAGCAGCAAAATTTGTTTTTTAATACATTTCTCAGAAATGATACAGAGAAAAAGAACCTATTGAAATGTGGATCAAACCAGGTTTCTTTAGGATTAAATTCTGATTATTTTCATACCACTGATTTGACCATGACAGTTGAGTTTATCTAAAATATCATTCCAATAAGTTATTTTCTACAAAATGACAATATACTATCAGTACCTTAGCTCTCAAACTAATATCTTGAAATTCTAATTCAGTTATATATTAAAAGTTTGAGCCTGCTCAGCTAATTCAATCAACATTTACTGAAAACTTAATATATGCCAGACAATGATGCCAGGTATCGGGGAAGGTACAGAGACATCTAAGACAACTATCTGTCCTTCAAAACCTCAATCTAGTAGAGCACACCAAAAACATGTAAACAAATATATGCAGCATGAAACCAAAGGGAGATACCAGTGTAAGGCATTGTGGTGGAAATAACCAAACGGTGTTCCTCCTACTAACATTATAGAATTTAAGACCAATATTTTAAAGCCATTAAAATAAAAACATGAAGCTGTATGTCTCGAGGCATTCCTAGAGGAAATCCAAGCTGGGAGTCAACAAAAGAAAAGGCCAGGCACAGTAGAAGTACAGTCATTCTGGGCAATTACACACTGAAGAGAATAATTTCTGAACAGACTAAATACCACAAACATCTTTCCAAAGACAATGGGATGAATGTTGTGGCTCCAGAAGGGTTCCTAATGTGGATGCTGGGGCCTGAAAAAACATTTGGTTCTTCAGAACAGACACTAAGGGAAGAGGAAGTAAGGAAAAGGAGACTGCATCAATGCAGCGTTTCTCAAACAGGAAGATATTGGCATTTGGGGAGCAAAAATTCTTTTTTGCACAGCGTTCTTCTCCACCAAATGCCTATAGTGCCCACAGTTATGACAATGGCCCAAACCTCCTCTTACCACATTTCCTAACACTCCTAGGGGTGACACCATTTTTCTTCTCTCTTGCATTCTTCCAATTTAAAACAGTGCACCAAGTTAGTTGTTCCATTTCACGGATAAATTCCTCCTCCTTTTTTTTTTTTTAAAGATTTATTTATTTTTATTTATCGCCCCCCCTTGCTGCTTGTGCTGCTGTGTCCATTCGCTGCGTGTCTTCTCTGTGTCTGCTTATCTCCCCCTTGCTGTGAGGTCTTGCCGCATCAGCCCACGGCGCGAGCGGGCCTGCCCTTACAAGGAGGCGCCGGGAAGCGAACCCGGGGCCTCTCATTTGGTAAACGGGTGCTCTATCCATTGCGCCACACCCGCTTCCTGCCATGAGGTTGCTGCATCAGCCCACCGCACCCGCTCAGGCTGGCGTGCCCTCACAAGGAGGCCTCCGGACCTGAACACGGGCCTCCCATATGGTAAACGGGGGCTCTATCCACTGAGTTACACCCGCTTCCCAAATTCCTCCTTCTTAATTTAGCTATTTTGAAGGTAGGCTCTTTTCCTACAAATCCTAAGGAGAAGTTTGCCTGAGGACAAGTCTCATCCCTTACTCAGAGTTGGCTCAATGTCCTCCCATTCAAGAGACAGAGCTCTGGGGAAACAGAAGACAAGACTATTCAACTACAGAGGAAACCTTCATCAGATATATTTTCTGGATTAATCAACCTAGTCCTTAATTCGTAAATATAAACCAACAATTATAGATGACTAGACATTTGAGGAAAACACCAGTGATAGCGGACAAAGATGAACTACACTAGGGGGAAAAACAGATGGTTCTGAGGAAGTAAACAAAAAAAAAATTTTTAATAGCATTCTCAGCGATACATATTCATATAATAATGTCTTCAAAGTTTTTATTAAAAAATTACTTTAAAAACCTTTACATGTCATTTTAAAAAGCCAATTCACATTTATCCATGTATATACATACAAATAAATGTATTTATATATATACACATATATGTGGTAAAATTATCCAAATATATTGAAATATTTAAAAACAAAAGCACAAGTTGATCTTCTCCCCCAAAGAAATTTCCCTTCTAGCCTTTCAAACAAAATTTATGCCTGTATTTGAATATTTTTTTCATGTACACAAATACAATTGTTTTGTTTATTTAATAAAATATTGGATCTCATTCTTTTAAAATGCCTAGTATTTCACTGTATGGATATATCAAAACCCATTAGTTCGTTCCCATTTAGCACTTATAATTGGTGTTGTAATCAATATCCTTATTTACATATATATGCAGACATACATCAAGCAAATACTCAGAGTAGAACTATAGAATGGCTAGGTTTTCAATCATCAGGTGTTGTCAAACAGTCTTTTAACAGACTGTATCAAGCACAGGTCCATCAAGAGTTCCTAATTGCATTATTTGTTACAATATTGAATTGCCTCATACTATGAGACACACAAATAATATATCCTTTTGCTGAGGATATATGCAGCAAAAGAAGTGACTGAAATAATATAAGAACTAAATTCTGAAATCTAATCTCATTTTCCCCAATACAGTATTTTAAAATTTTAGCCACCCATTTATTTCCTTATCTGTAAAACAGACATTGATACAATTCATACAAAAAATTGAATGACTGATCTACTAAAATCATGTAAATGCTAAATATTGTCTTATCTATATTCCGCAACTCATCTCTTCATCTCTCACTGTGACTATATTAATTATTCAAAGTGTCAATGAAAATCTAATCTCAATAACAATGACAATTTCCCCAACTTAATAAAAAAGTCTTTTTAAAAAAAATAAAGTAGTTGGCTTTTTTCCCCCCAATTTTAATTCTCTTTACTTTGTACTTTGTCATCTTCTGGAGACAAGCTTAATTCAGAAAGCAAAGTGAACAACCATATTTTAATTAACTCATCAATATTCCTATTATAAATCGAGTACCTTGCAAAAATGACTGGTATAACTTTGACAATCTTCTTAGAAACAATTTTCAATGATGTACGTACGATATTGCAGAAAGAAGTTTTCTCAAAAAAACAGATGCTGGCAACAAGAATTTCAAAAGTATGACATTCTACCCTATTAAAAATTTTGGGATATAAAAGTTAGGAGGTCCAACATATTAAGAAAGAACTAAAATTCACTTTAAAATAATGTTCTAAGGCCCTCTTATCATCTATAAGTCAATTTGTTCTGAAATTTTCTATGGGATGGGATATAGGGCTCAGACAAACAAATACAAAGTATCTCACAAGGTAAAGTATTTTCAGGGTAATAAATATGTGTTTCCTTGTTTAACACGGACAACTATCAAGTAACTATGTTGCCTTCAATTTCTGTCACTAACACTTGTTAGTTTTCTATATAAAGGTTTTGACATCTTTTGATAAATTTATTCTGGTATTTGAATTTTTTATGCTATTGTAAAAGGTACTTATTAAAATTTTATTTTCTATTGACCTTGTATACAGCAGCCTTACTCCATTCACTTACTAATATTAATTGTATATCTGTGGATCTTTTTGAATTTTCTTACATACACAAGCATGTCATATTGTCCTCCTTTACCAGTGAAGCATTCTGGGCATGGGTTTTCTGTGTGGAAAATTTCTAATTACAGGTTTAATTGCTTTTAAAGATATAAGCCTTGTCAGATTTTGTTTCTTGTGCAGTTTTTTTTTTAATTTTTCAAATTAATTAATAATTTAATTCTTTAAAGAGGTCCTCTACCCTGTCTTTTTGGGTAGTTTTGCAAAGTTGAGCTCTTCAAGGAATTTGTCAAATTTATTGGAATAAAGCTGTTTATATTTTCTCTAAACAAAATCCTGGAGAAAAATTGTGTGGAAGCCTCAAGACATCATTGATTATAATTTTACATTATGTAACTATCTTAATCACTGTTTTATAAATATTGTATATTTTACAAAAAGTCGAAACTCTTCTTTCATTGTAAATATGGCCAATCATGATTCAAACTTTATAAGATATAACTTGGCAGCACATTAAATTTCTACAGTGAAACATAAGAATATTCACAAGTGGGATAAAAATTATCAACAGCGTCACGTCAGTTCAAGTCAGTTTCACCACCAATGAGTTATAAAAACTCAGTTTTTCAGAGCCATTTGGAGAGTGTGTGGATAAGAGACTTGTGGATCTGTATTAATTTCTTCCATGTATTCAACTTTTCTACTCCCCTAGAAGCAGATACATCTCCATCACATATATGCTTTTATATGCATAGCCTGTATATATGTGTGTGTTATTTAAAATGTTAGGATTAAAATATATGCTAGGAGTAACATTACTGCACATCTTCACCCCTTCCCCCCATATTTCTTAGAGGTCTTTTCATATCAGCACATAACTCACTATTTTAAATAATTGCTTAATATTTTAATCTATAGATGTGTAAGAATGTATAGTTTGTAATGTGTAGATATATAATTTAATTACTGCACTGGAAATATTTAGGTTTCCAATTTTTTTTATTGTTATGAATGTTGTATGTAATCGTATGAGTATGTCTGCCTAATAAATTTCTGTAAGTGGAATTTCTGCATTAGAGGTTACGTATGCCATGAAGTTTAAAAAATATGACCAAATTAGCATTTAAAGAAATACTACCAACTTACAACATACTTCTACAATCATTTTTTTGGGATGTTTTCAAAATTAAAGTGTTAATGGCATTCAATAAATAATTAACATGTAGTATTTGACAGATTTTAATGCACGTATACACATGTGAAACTATCACCAAAATCAGGATAGGGAACATATTACCCTCAGAAGTTTTATTGTCTCCTTGTAATCTTTCCCTCTGATTTGTCCCTGCCTCCAGTCCCTTACACTATTCTTCCCAGTGTACCCAAGCAATCACTGACCTTTCTGTTACTACAGATTAGTTTGTGGTTTTTAGAATTTTGATGTATAGTGGCACCTGAGAAGAATATGCCCTCTCTATAATCAGGGTGTAATGTTTGATATGTAGTAAATAAGATCTACTCTATTGATTATGCTGTTTAGATCATCTTACTCCTTACTTATTTTTGTCTACTTGATCTTTTACTGAGTGGTATATTAAAGCATCCTATTATGAGTGTGTTTCAATCTATGTCTCCTTATATCCCCTTAATTTTTGCTTCACAAAGGTGGTTGCTATGTTATTTGATACACAGATACTCATGAAAGTTATAGCTTATGAAAAGAAGTTGTCTTCCTTTTTTCATTTTTAATGCTCAGGGGCTAGAATTTTACTTTGTCTGTCACCAGGATCCTTATCTTTGCTCTTTGGTTCCATTTGCCTGTACACTTCTGTCCATTCCTTTTATCTTTCTGAATCACATTGTTTTAGGTGTATCTCCCTTGTATACAGAATATCTTATATTCAGCACAGAGCTGAATTTTGTCTGAGCTAAATTGCAAATCTTTTCTTTCAAAAGGTGAGATAAATCTCATTCACATTTATTATGATGACTGGTAAGTTTGCTCTCTACTTCGTTATAATATTTTATAATTTTGCATATTTTGTGATATTTGCAATGTTTTTCTCTATGAAAAGTTTATTCTTTACTGGCCCCAAACTGATAAAATTACAGTTCTCACCAACTGACCTGGGGTGTTAGGGGAGGTATATAGGAACACCACCAGGCAAGAAGGCCATAGACTCATTGCTCTTACCCCAGAATCTAGCAGTTTTGCAAGAATATATGCTTCTCATTTTTTAAAAACTGCCTTTGGCCAATTTCTGGTGCCCGGAAATGGCTATTTTGACCATTCTGTCCAGTTTTACATTTGCTTTCACAGAGGGGGGCTGCAAACTCTTCACATCACCGTTACTACAATTCAAGTGATGCTTTTATTAAAAGATCTTAAATTTTAATTTTACGAAACTTTCATAGGTACAACTTTAATATCAAGACAAAGAGATCAACATGATACACGTAATACTGCATGTAATGAGACAATTTATTAGGATGCTCACTGAGGCATTATTTGAAAACATGAAAAAATAGAAACAACCTCAATGTTGTTTGAGGTTGAGGAATGGCTAAATGAACTTTATTTGTGCTGTGAATAATCTGCAACAGTTAAAAGAATAACGTGGATTTATACCTATTGACATGAAAAGGTCTCCAAAAACACATTTTTCTGTGAAGAAATAGCAAGTTTCAGAAACAGTATTGTGTAAAATTTTTATATATGTATTACCCAAAAAATATTTTATATTTTCTACATGTATAAATATGTGAATACACAGGATTAGGTATGGAAATATATAAAACAAAGTGATCCTAGCTATAATCTCTGGGAAAGGGGCAAAGATAAAAGGAAGGCATAGTTAAAAAAGATCTTGACCCTAGCTGGCAACAGCATTAAGGGTTTTTTTTTTTTTTTACAAAGTTAATATATCTATGTGTATTTGTGTAACAAAACAGCAATTTAACAAACAGATTACCCAAGCTATAAACTATACATATGGAGAGTTGATATTAGGGTTTCCAGAGATTTCCACAGACTCATAAAGCTTAAAGAAAACTACTTTACCTTTGAAATTAAGTATTCTTATCTAGATGATTTTATCCAGCAAAAAAATGCTTGGCATCCTTTTCCATGTCATGGTTTTCTTTCTCCAAATAGAGCTTCCTTTTATTATGACACTTCAGCCCTTAATTATTCCTTACCTTGTGTACTGGTTTGTACTTTTTATCACTAGTCTCTTTCCTAGTAAGCCATTTCAATCTATGTCTCATTAGATAATACATTTTTGGGCGGGGGGTGGTCTCTTCTCACTTTTTTATTTTTTAAAAAAGACAGATTTAGGATATGGTAAGAAATCACTAAATTACATTTAAAAAAAATCTGCCAAGTGCTACAGTAATGGAATAAGTAAATAAGATTTCTAAAAGTTCAATTTTTATAGACATATTTATAAATAATGACTGAATTAGAAGATAATAAATAATGCTGACACACACCAAAAAAGGATTTAGGCACAGAAAGGCATATCATTTCACCACAAGAAATAAAGACCACAGTTGGAGGTTAACAGCCAGCCAGAACTTTAGATCTTGTGGTAGTTTTCCAGGATCTGGAGGGTCATTATGGTGTAACCTTTTTTAATGGTACTTAGCTAGAATAACTATACAGCAACTGGGGGATTTTATTCTGTGACCCCAACTGTAATATTAAAAATAAAGCACTGGTTTAATAAGCCTGGTGTGTGAAGAAGGGAGGAGCAAAATTCCAAAACAATTTGGCAGTACTGAAGATCCTATTGCTATATTAAGGTGAGTTTAAAAAAAATATTTTAATGAAAATAGAATCTTTTTCCTTTTTCTCTAGCTGAATTAGAATTCTTACAAAGTTAAAACTTCAAATAAGTACTATATTTTTCACTTCCTTTCTTGTAGACACAGTATAAATCTAAACAGGTGCCATATTTCAACTCAGATGAAGCTATATGCCAACTTTTAGGGAAAAGCCCCTTAGATAATTCCCCTTATTTTACATAGCTTGAGGGTTTGAAAATGGCACTAATACCTCTGGCTGTCTGCCTGTCTACAATAGCAAGTAAACATGAAGTCATGACAATGATAAAGATTCTCCAAAGAAACCAATGAGTTTCTAGTTGAACAGATACAGCTACTTTACTTTTACTGACAAGCCTAAATGACAGCTTTGGGGGTCAGTTTCCCACTATAAATTTTCTTTCACAAATTTGTGCCAAGTCTCCACCCATTTCTCTCTCTCTCTGGACTCTGAACCTAGATTGGTTCGTTTGAAAAAGGGAATCCTTCAGAGTCAACCATACAAATTTTG
Source organism: Cabassous unicinctus (assembly GCA_029593785.1). Taxonomy (NCBI): domain Eukaryota; kingdom Metazoa; phylum Chordata; class Mammalia; order Cingulata; family Chlamyphoridae; genus Cabassous; species Cabassous unicinctus. Next base: position 3,832 of record JAQZBX010041791.1, on the reverse strand, counting down.
GTGGTATTAAAAACAAAAATAATAGCTGTGTATGTGTATATTTGTATATATAAATAAAATGGATTTTCAGAATAAAATGGTATAGCTAGGGAAAAAAACCTAAAAGCAGTGTCAAAGAGGCAAGGGAAAGTATTTTTAAAATAATAAAAATGCTAATTTTGCAAATATTCTCACTGACCTGATTTTGTAATAATCAGGGTAAGCTAAACATTCACTATATTAGAAACCATGCATGTGTCTCCAGACCTAGTTTTTCTCCCTAGGTCTGGTTTTTAGAATGCTGGTAATAAAATAAGCCTGATTTATTATATGACCATCCTGTATGGGAAAAGACTAACTTTGGGTATCTTTGGTCAACCTTAAGAGATACAGCAGAGGGAGAGATGTGGCTCGGGTGGTTGGGTGTCTGTCTCCCATATGGAGGGACCTGGGTTTGATTCCCGGGACCTCCTGGTAAAAATAAAGAAAAATACAGAAGGCGCGTGGGCCACCAGGGTCCGTGCGCGGGTGCGCTGCCAGGCCCTGCGAGCCACACAGCAAAATGATGCCCTAACAAGAGAGTTTAACAAGGGAGAGCCAAGACGAGATGCACCGAAAAACCAGAAACTAAGGTGGTGCAGGCGGTAGAACGTCTCTCTCCCACATCGGAGATTCCGAGGATAGAATCCCAGTGAAGACAGGAGGAGAAGGATGAGAAAAGAGGGCAGGAAACAGACACAGAGAGTTGTCCAGTGAATGGACACAAAAACAGCAAAAACGGGGTGGGGGGGTTAAAAATGGATATAAATAAATAAATAAATAAATAAATCCTTAAAAAATGTATAGGGAAGGAAGATATGGACTATAGTTAGTGGTAATACTTTGACGATCTCTTTCACGATTTGTTAACAAACGTTTCACAACAATGCAGGGTGTTTGGGCGGGCTGATGTGTGGGAGCCCTGTATGTTATACATGTTTGTTTTGTAAGTTCACAATGTTTACTGAACACTAATAGTTTATGTATGTTCATGTATGAATGATATACTTCAATAAATTGTTTAAAAAAAAAAAACAACGCTAATTGTAAAGGAGGCAGCTTCCCACTCATGCCACGCCATATGCCTTCATTAAGGTGTACTTTTTCCAGTTGGTGTGAGCAACCCAGATGAAGAGAGTAGAAGGCATGAACTGTAAGGAAGCTGAGACGCAAGCCAGGCAAAAGGACCATCCAAATTCACCGGAAACATTTTCAGGCAGCTCTAGTTTCTGGTGGGGTAGTTCAATTCCAACAACATAACAACTTACTGAGCCCAGTGTACATAGACCTGCAAGGAGATGGAGAATACCTGTGGCAACGGTGGAATATAAGCTTCGGCAAATACAAGCACAAAGTCCAAGCAAAGCCCCAAAGCACATCAAACAGGTCCTAAGGAGATCAATCCCACTACTGTGCTTCCCAGGATCAACAAATTTCTTCATGAACTGCTCATTTAGTGTGAAACTGATGCATTTTGTTACTACATCAAATGACTCTGCCTTTTCTGGTGGGCTATACCAGTTTGTGTTTTTGGGTATGGTTATACACCATCTCCACAATCCCACTGTGCCATTATATCGGAAAAGTGTATCATTATAGGTCTTTTCATCTGCCTCATCACTAATGAAGTCTTCCCAGATATTTTTGTTCAAATCACTGAAATTTTCTTGAACTGGACTTTGATATTCATACCAGAAGTCCGTGCCAATTGATACTACCATATAGATGGTGGAAATGAGGCTAAGTACATAAGCAGTTACAAATGCTGTAGCAAAACAGTTATCCATTCTGGCATTCAGACTGTTCACCCATCCTTGTGCTCTGCCAGCTTCAGCCTCTAGCTCAGACCACAGCACCCTAAATAAAACTTTTTATACCTTTAACAGATGCACTTTAAGTTACAAGACTTCTTCAATGTCTATAATTCAATTAAGAATTAAAATAAATGAAACTCATCAATTACTCTGAATCTTTCCATTTTTATCCTATAAATCAGAATTTTTTGTATCAATATATTCTACCCTAATCATACTCTTTATAGACTTTAAACAGAAAACAGAGGCTTTAAAACACTATGGGGCAAGCAGATGTGGCTCAGGCAAACTGAGAGCCCGCCTCCCACATGAGAGGTCCAATGTTCAGTTCCCAGCCTCCTAAAGAAGACAAACAATAAGCAGACATGAGCAGACAACGAGAAAAACAACAAGCAATGAAAAACAAACAACAAGCAGACAACAAGAAAAACAAGCAATGAGAAAAAAACGAGCAATGAGCAAAAAAACAACAAGCAAAACAATGAGCAGACAGCGAGCAAAAATAAACAAGCAAACAAAAAAACGAGCAGTTAGGGGATATGGCTCGTGCAGTTGGGCTCCTGCCTCCCACATGGGAGGTCCTGGGTTCGGTTCCCAGTGCCTCCTAAAGAAGAAACAGACAACGAGCAAAAACAACGAACAAACAGATAAGGGAGCCATGGGGGGGGGGGCGAGGGGCAGGGGGAACATTATGGGAACAAATGAAAACAACTTATCTTCCACTTTTAGCCACAGATACACGAAATGAAAACTGTAGGAACTACCTGTAGTTCCAGGGGTATGAGCATTAAGTTCTTGTTGATTTTTGATAAATATTTATCAGATCAGAAGACTTTTTTCACTTTCCTGTAATACTACTGCTCTCCCATTATTATAAAATTATATGAAAGACAATCTTTTCTATTTATTCTAAGTGACTGAGGAAGAATTTCTTACTATTGTCATTTTAAAGGGACTTTCTATAAGAGTTCTCTTTTACACTTCTCTGGTAATATGAACACATACCTACACACTAATTTAACCAAAGTCATCAACTGCTATCATGGTGGAAGTCTTCACAACCCCTTATTCTTTACAACTCATCTACCAAAGACTCATGCTTGCATACCTCTGTAGATATACAGACTATTTTATCTTAACTTCATTCTTTCATCAGTTGACATTCATTTTTGGGTCAGTTGTCCATTATCTCCCACCCAGATTAGTTACTTCAATATTCTTGTTGATTTTTCCCCAACTATGCCATCACTTAGACTCTCTGAGAATCCTAAGTGTTGCTCTAAGTCCCTAGTTGAGTTCAGATAATAACCACCTTTATGTCGGGTTTTAAAAACCCTTCCCTACATATTCTCTCCCACTTTTGTCTTTAAAAAAAAATTCTGTAGGCTTGATGGGATAGGTATTACCTGTTTTAGAAATGAGGAAAATGAGACCCAAGGAGGTTAGAAGACACACCAGAGGTCAGTAGTAGGAAAGAAAAATCAATAATTCAATTTCTTAATTGACTGGACCTAAATTATGATCAGCTTTTGCAGCTATAACCATATATTTTAAGCAGCATTTCCCCAAAATGATCCCTCTATAAAGCAATCTCAATAATTTCCCTAAACAGAAAGAAAGAAAATGTCCAAGGGAAGCGGATATGGCTCAAGCGTTTGAGCTCCCACCTACCACAAGAGAGGTCCCTGGTTCGGTTCCCAGCCTCCTAAAGAAGACAAACAATAAAGACAGCAAGCTGGCACAACAAGATAACGCAACAAGAGACACAGGGAGGAAAACATAATGAGAGATACAACAAAGCAGGGAGCGGAGGTGGATCAAGCGATTAGGCGCCTCCCTCCCACATTGGAGGTCCTGGGTTCAGCTCCCAGTGCCTCCTAAAGAAACAAGGAAGATGAACAGACACAGCAAGTGCAAATAACAAGGGGTGGGGAGAAATAAATAAAATACATCGAGAGAAAGAAAGGAAAAGGAAAGGAAAGGAAAAGGAAAGGAAAGGA
>JAQZBX010041790.1:0-14195 GCA_029593785.1 Cabassous unicinctus | reverse complement strand
CATCGAAGAAGAAAAATCACATAATCCTTGATTGATGCAAAAAAAGCATTGACAAAATACAGCACCCTTTCTTGATAAAAATACTTCAAAAGACAGGAATAGAAGGAAGCTTTCTCAATATGGTGAAGTATATATATGAAAAACCTTCAGCTAGCATTGTACTCAACCATGAAAGATTAAATTTTCCTGCTGAGATCAGGAGCAAGATCAGGATGCCCACTGTCACCATTGTTACTCAATATTAAGCTAGTGGTTCTAGCTAGAGCAATTAGGTTAGTTAAAGAAATAAAAGCCACCCAAATAGGAAGGGAAGAAGTAAAACTTTCACTATTTGCTGATGATATGATCCTATATCTAGAAAATCCTGAAACATCCACAACAAAGCTGCTAGAATTAACAGATGAGTTCAGCAAAGTGGCGGGATACAAGATTAATATGCAAAAATCGTGTTTCTATACACTACTGATGTGCACTTTGAGGAGGAAATCAGAAAAAATTCCATTTATAATAGTGATAAAAACAATCAAATATTTAGGAAGAAACTTAACCAAGGACATAAAGGACCTGTATTCAGAAAACTACAAAACATTGCTAAAAGAAACTGAAGAAGATGTAAATAAAAGGAGGGCTGTACCATGTTCATGGATTGGAAGACTATCATTAAAATGTAAATGTTGATTTATAGATTCAATGCAATCCCAATAAAAATCCCAACAGCCTTTTTTGCAGAAATTGAAAAGCCAGTAATCAAATGTATTTGGAAGGGTCTCCAAATAGCCAAAAATGTCTATTCTAAATGCTAAGGGGTGTGTAGGAAGGCATGCTAAGGGGTGTGGAGTCTTTCTTTTTGGAGTAATGAAATTGTTCTAAAATTTTTGAGATGTTGAATGTACAGCATTGTGATTATACTAAAAGCCATTGATTATACATGGTCAATAGATCATATAGTATGTGAATATATCTCAATAAAACTGCTTAATAAATAAATACATAATTGTACAAGAATAGCCAGAAATAGCAGCTATGTACAGCAGGGAAACGGGATTGAAAAGTGAGGAATTTTCTTGTTTGTTTGTCTGTTTTTTTTGTTCATCATTATTGTTGAAATAATGAAAATGCTTTAATAATGATTGAAGTGATGAAGGCACAACTATGTGATTATACCAAATATCATTGATTGCACATTTTGGATAAATTATATGCTTTATTAATAAGTATCAATAAAATTGATTTGTTGAAAAAAAAAAAGAACAAAGTTGGAGGACTCTCACTTCCTGACTTTAAATCATATTACTTAACTACAGTGGTAAAAATAGCAAGGTACTGGCATAAAAACAGACAGATTGACCAATGGAACTGAATCAAGATCTCAGAAATAGACTCTCATATCTACAATCAAATGATTTTTGACAAGTTTGTTAATCCCATCCAGCTGGGCCAGAAGAGTCTACTCAACAAATAGTACTGGGAGAACTGAATAGCCATATCCAAAGAAAGAAAGTGGACCCCTGTCTCTAACACCTTATATAAAAATTAACTCAAAAGGATCAAGGAACTAAATATAAAAGCAACACCATATAACTCCTAGAAGAAAATGTTGGAAAATATCTTCAAGATCTTGTGGTAGGTGGTAGTTTCTTAAACCTTACACCCAAAGCATAAGCAACAAAATAAAAAATAGATGAATGGAACCTCCTCAAAAACCGAACATTTTTTCACCTGAAAGGTCTTTGTTAAAAGGATGAAAAGGCAGCTGACTCAATGGGAGAAAACATTTGGCAATCACATATCCAATAAGGGCTTACTATCCATGATATATAAAAAGATCATACAACTTGACAATAAAAAGACAAACTCCCCAATTAAAAAATGGGCAAAAGACTAGAAAAGACAATTGTCCAAAGAAGAAATACAAATGGTGAAGAAACACATGAAAAAATGTTCAACATCACTGGCAATTAGGCAAATGCAAATCAAAACTACAATGAGATATCATTTCATACCTATTAGAGTGGCTGCTATTAAAAAGTCAGAAAACTGTAAATGTTGGAGAGGATGTGGAGAGGTAGGAATGCTTATTCACTATTGGTGGAAAAGTAGAATGGTACAGCTACTGTGGGGGACTGTTTGGCAGTTCCTAAGGAAGTTTAATATAGACTTGCCATGTGACCCGGGAATACCATTGCTTGGTATATCCCCAGAGGAACTGAGAGCAGTGACACGAATAGACATCTGCACACCTTGTTCATAGCCACATTATTCATGACAGCCAAAAGATGAAAACAACCCAGGTGTCCATCAACTGATGAATGGATAAACAAATTGTGGTGTATACACACGATGGAATATTATGCAGCAGTAAGAAGAAACGAAGTCAAGCACATGACAACATGGATGAACCTGGAGGACATTATGTTGAGTGAAACAAGCCAGACACAAAGGGAAATATACTGTATGATTGCACTATTATGAACTAAATATATTATGTAAACTCTTGGAATTGATAACTAGAATATAGGTCACCAGAAAATAGAATGAGGGTAAAGAATGGAAAGCTGATGGTTAATCTGTGCAGAATTGTTTAAAAGGTTGTTTGTAAATCTTTGGAAATGAGTGGAAATGGTGAGAGTCCGTCATGGTGTTTGTGACTAGCAGAGCAATTACATGGGTATGACAGTGGTTGAAAGGGAAATTCTAAGGATGTTTATATTTAATAGAAGGAAAGCTAAAAAATGCAACATGGGACTGTATAACATAGTGAAACCTCATGTAAAACACAAACATGAGTGATATTACATATATAAGACTTTTTATAAAATATAAATACAAATAAACTAGAAAGAAGGAAATAGAATAGCAGCTATGTACAACCTGGGAAGCATAGAGAAATTGAGAGGAGATGAGTTTTGTTTGTATTTTGTTTATTATTATTATTATTATTACTGAAATAATGAAAATGCTCAAAAAATAATTGAAGTGATGAATGTACAACTATATGATTATACCAAATAACACTGATTGTACAGTTTGGATGGACTTTTGCTTTACTGACATGTATCAATAAAATCGATTTATTAAATAAAAAACAAAACAATAAAACAGTTGGCAATAAAGCGAGTTGATTTCTAAGCTCTCAGTTCACTTCCATTGATCTATATAGCTGTCCTTGTGCCAGTACCATGCTGTTTTGATTAAAGTGGCTTTGTAATTAGTTTTTGTTGTTGTTTTTTTGCCAGACAATAATGACTTTATTTCTCCATCCTCCATCTGGGCATGCCCTCTCATCTGCAGAGGTAATTTATGAGAAGGCACAGGGTGAAATGCATCATGTCCTTCTTTCCTTCAACTTTGCATTTCCAGCAACCTTCAGGACAGACCCTTGAATGAACACAATTTGGCACAGAGACCTCCTTATCTTTTCCTCCTTGTATTCCAACCCAGTGGTTGGGAAAGACATTGTGTATTCTGTTTCATGGACTCTACAATCATCACCTGCACCAGCCTTCTCCTCAGTTGATTGTAGAGGCATGTAATAAGTTTTATGATTGGAAGGTATGAGTCCTCCCACTTCATTATTCTTTTTCAAGATGCCTTTGGCTATTTGGGATGCCTTACTCTTCCATATAAATTTGACCATTGACTTTTTCTTTCTGAAAGGAAGGTTGTGGGAATTTTGGGGGGATTGCTTTGAATCTTTGAATAACTTAGGCTGGAATTGACATCTTAATAATATTTAGTCTCCAATCCATGAACATGGAATGTCCTTCCACTTATTTAGATCTTCTTTGATTTATTTTAGCATTGTTTTGTAGCTTTCTGTGTACCAGTCCTTTACATCCTTGTTTGAAATATTTATTCCTCCATATTTCATTCTATTGGTATCTATTTAAAATGGATTTTTTTCTTGATTTCTTTTCTGATCATTCATTACTAGTTTATGGAAAAACTTCTGATTTTGGGGTGTTGATCTTGTACTCTGCTTCGCCTCTTTGCTGAATTCATATATTATTTCTAGTAATTTTCTTGTGTGGATTTTTCAGTATTTTCTGTATATAGGATCATGTCATCTGCAAATAGGGATCATTTTACTTCTTCATTTCCAATTTGGATGCCTTTTCTTTCTTTTTTGTACCTAACTGCTTTGGCTAGAACTTCATGTACAATGTTGAATAACCGTGGTGACAGTGCACATCCTTTTTTTGTTTCTGATCTTAGAGGGAAAGCTATGCTTTTTTATCATGTTGATGAAGTTTCCTTCCTTCCTGGTTTCTAATTTTTTTTTAAATTGTTATCATAGAGTCATACTGGATTTTGTCATATGCCGTTTCTGCCTCAGTTGAAATATTCATGGATTTTTCTGTTTTTCATTCTGTTTATATGGTGTATTACATTAATTGATTTTCTTATGTTGAACAACCCTTGCATAACTGGGATAAATAACGCTGGATCATGGTAGATATTCATTCTTTAATTATTTCTTTATGATAACCCACAAAAAAAACCTTTCTTTCTGATTTTGTTACCAGGAAATTTGTGCTTCTTCTGAGCAAATGGCTTGTTTTCATAATATAGAGCCTGTGAATATTTTTCCTGATTATGTCCCCGTCTTTGCTTTATTTGCCAGGCATTTTATGGCTAAATTCAAGGTTCCCTACAACAATTGCACAAAACATATATGGCATAATTTTTTTTTTCTGTACTGTTAACACTGGCATTTGTTTTTATTTTACTGCTCCTATTTTTCCATCTTCTTTCCTTGTTTATTTATTATTTTCAAAAGTTTTTTTTTTTTTCAAAATTTTAAAGAACAATCTTGCATACCATACAGGATTCCCATATATCACCTTACCACCAAAACCTTATGTTGTTGTGACACATTTATTACAAATGATGAAAGAACATCATCATAATATTACTGCTATCTATAATCCATAGCTTATATTTGCTGTTTTTTTCCCCACACCCATATATTATTAACACTATATATTAGTATTGTATATTTGTTATGGTTCATGAGACAACCTTCTCCTATTTGTACTGTTAACCACAGGCCATCATTCACCACAAGGTTCACTGTGTTATATAGTCCCCTGCCTTGTACAATCCATCCAAAGTATACACTCAGTGGCTCTGAGTTTCATCACAGAGTTGTGCTGTCATCAGCTCAGTCCATTTCAGATAGTTTTCTTTACTTCAAAAGGAAAAAAATTCCATACCCCTTATAACCCCCATCATTGACCCTTAGCATTGATATGCTTCTTGGCCATTGTTGTAACATATGACAATATTACTAAGTATAGTCTATATATTACATTAGCTTTATTTTCCCCATGTATCTCCATATCATTAACACCGTGTAATAGAGGAATATTCTTGTATTTGTGCTATTAACCACAATCATCATCCACCACCAAAATCACTGTTATACAGTCCTGAGATTATCTTCTAGCTTTCTTTCAATTGACATTAATCTCCCTAGACTACATCTTTCAGCCACATTCAGTGTAAATTGGCAGTGTTAGTTATACTCACTATAATGTGTTACCATAAACTCTACTCATTTCCACACATTTACAATTCACCTTATTAAACATTCTACACACATTCAGCATCAGCTCCCATTCTCAACCCACATTCTATCTTCTAGTAAACTATACTCTAGAGTTTAACTCCATGATTTTATTCATCATTTTTAATTCATGTTAGTGAGACCATAAAATATTTGCCCTTTTGTGTCTGGCTTATTTCACTCAACATAATGTCCTCAAGGTTTATCCATCTTGTCATATACATCCTGACTTCTTTTCTTCTTACAGCCTAATAGAATTCCATCACATGTACATACCACATTTTATTTATCCGTTTATCAGTGATGGACATCTGGGTTGTTTCCATCTTTAAGTAATTGTGTATAATGCTGCTATGAATACTGGTGTGCAAATGTCTGTTCGCATCCTTGCTTTCAGTTCTGAATATATTCCTAGTAGTCAGATTGCCAGATTATATGTTAGTTCTATATTTAGCTTCCTGAGGTACCACCAAACTATCTTCCACAGAGGTTGCACCATTTTACATTCCCACCAACAGTGAAGTAGTGTTCCTATTTCTCCACATCCTCTCCAGCACTCATAATTTTCTGTTTTTTTTTTTCTTTCTAATAACGGTCATTCTGTAAGCAGTGAAATGATATATCATTGTAGTTTTGATCTGCATTTCCTAATAGTGATTACGAGCATCTTTTCATGTGCTTTTTGGCCGTTTGTATTTCTTCTTTGGAAAAATGCCTGTTCAAGTCTTTTGCCCATTTTTATTGGGTTGCTTGTCTTTTTTTCATTGAGTTATATGATCCCTTTATATAACATGGAGATCAAACCCTTATCAGATATGTGGTTTTCAATTTTTTTTTTTATTTGAGTTTTTGGAAGAGTTTGAACAAAATTGGTTTTATATCTTTGAATTATTGGTAGAATCCATCTATGAAGCCATCTGTTCCTGGGCTATGGGAGGTTTTTGCAGACTGTTTCAATCTCTTTACCTGTGATTGGTTTCTTGAAGTCTTGTATTTCTTTTAGGATCATTGTAGATTGCTCGTGTGTTTCTAGGAATTTGTCCATTTCATCTACGTTGTCTAGTTTTTTAGGCATACAATTTTTCATAGAATCCTCTTATATCGCTCTTATTTTTTTGGTGTCAGTGTTAATGTCATTTTTTATTTATTTGCATCTTCTCTGTTTTTTTGTTTGTTTGTCAGTCTAGCTAAGGGTTTGTCAATTTTGTTGATCTTTTTGAAGAACCAACTTTTGGTTATGCTGATTCTATTTTTTTTTCTCAATTTTATTTATTTCTGTTCTAATCTTGTTATTTCTTTCCCTCTGCTTGCTTTGGCATTGGTTTGCTGTTCTTTTTCTGGTTCCTCCTGGTATGCACTTAGGTCTTCAATTTTAATTCTTTCTTCTTTTTTATAGTAAGCATTGCAACATTAAAAATTCCCTCTCAGCACGGTCTTCACTGTATCTCATAGGTTTAGATATGTTGTATTGTCATTTTCATTCATCTAGAGACATTTACTGATTTTACTTGCAATTTCTTCTTTGAGCCACTGATTATTTAAGAGTGTGTTGTTTAATCTCCATGTATTTATGAATTTTCTTTTTCTGCCTGTTGTTGATTTCCAGCTTCATTCCATTATGATCAGAGGAAATGCTTTGTATAATTTCAATCCTTTCAGTCCTTTTACATTTATTGATACCTGTCTTGTGACCCAACATATGTTCTATCCTGGAGAAGGATTCATGAGCCCTTGAGAAGAATGTGTATCTTACAGTTTGGGGGCAGAAGGCTCTATAAATGTCTTCTAGGTCTAGTTCATTTATTATATTATTAATGCTCTCTGTTTCCTTATGTATTCTCTGTTCAGTTGTTCTATTCAATAGGGGAGTGGTGTATTGACTTCTCCAATTATTATTGTAAGGTGTCTATCACATCAGTTTTACCAATGTGTGCCTCAGATATTTTTAGGCATGCAGGTTATGTGAATAAATATTTATTTCCTTTTTTATTAGTATATAATGACATTCTTTATCCCTGTCTTAGTCAGCCAAAGGGGTGCTGATTCAAATTACCAGAAATCTGTTGGGTTTTATAAAGAGTTTATATTTGGGGTAGAGTTTTACAGTTACCAGGCCATAAAGCATAAGTTACTGTCCTCACCAAAGTCTTTTGCCATGTGTTGGAGCAAGATGGCTACCAACGTCTGCAAAGGTTCAGGCTTCCTCTTCCTCTTAAGGCTCCATGGTCCCAGCTTCTTCCAAGATCAGCTGTAGGCTGGGATAAGTTTGGTCTCTCTTCTGGGTCTTGTTTCTCTCCAGGCTCAGCTTCTCTGCTCTTTCCACAAAGTCAACTGTAAACAATCAGGTGAGCAGTGGTCTCTCTTCCTAGGGCCTCTGCCATGTCTAATGGAGCCTTCTCTCTTTCCTCAAATATCGGCTTCTCTGCATAATTACTTCCCAGGGCTCCAGCATATAAACTCCAACTTTCTCCTCTGTCATGTCATTTTCTCTATGAGTACCTGCCCACCAAGGGGGCGGGGACTCAACGTCCTACTGATGTGGCCTAATCAAAGCCTTAATCATTATTTAATCAAGTAAAAGTGAAACCTCTGAATTCAATACAATCTAAGGGTATCAGTGGCCCAGAGGAACAGACCAGTTTACAAACATAATCAGTATTTCTTTTTGGAATTCATCAATAATATCACACTGCCACAATCCCTTACATACAGTTTTGCATTTAAAATCTAATTTGTCTGATAAAAGTATCACTACTTCATAGCTTTTTGGGTTACTATTTGCATGGAATATCTTTTTCGAACCTTTCACTTTCAGCCTGATTGTGTTCTTGCATTTAACATGAGTCTTTTATAGACAGTATATAGATGGCTCATATTTTTTTAATCCATTCTGTCATTTTGTGTCTTTTGATTGGAGGATTCAATCCGTTAATGTTCAAGGTTATTATTGTAAAGGCATTACTTACTTCATCCATTTTGTCTTTGGCTTCCCCTTGTCATATATTACTGTTGTCTGTTTACCCTTTTAGTTATCCTTACTAATAAACTTCATTTCTACACTGTTCTCCAAGTCTCTTGCCCTAATATTTTCCTTTCAGTCTGCAGCACTCCTTTTAATGTCTCTTGTAAATCTGGTCTTTTGGTTACATACTCTCTCTGTGTTTTTCTGTGAAGAACTTAAATTCACTCTTATTTTTGGACAAATTTTCCAGTAAAGAATTCTTGGCTGGCAGTTTTTCTATTTCAGAACTTTAAATATATCAGATCATGGCTTTCTCACTTATATGGTTTCTGATGAGAAATCAGCACTTAGTCTTATTGAGCTTCCTTTATATGTGATGCATTTCTTTTCTCTTACTGTTTTCAGAATCCTCTCTTAATTTCTGACATTTGACATTCTTTAGAGTAGGTGTCTTGGAGTGGGTCTATTTGGATTTATTCTGTTTGAGGTGCATTGTCCTTCTTGGATATTGATATGTATGTCTTTCATAAACATTGGGAAATTTTCAATTATTATTCCTTCAAATATTCATTCTTCCCCTTTTCCATTCTCTTCTCTTTCTGAGACACCTATAGCATATATGTTTATGTGTTTCATGTTGTCATTCAATTCTCTGTGACCCTGTTTCATTTTTCCATTCTTTTCTCTTTCTGTTCTCCTATTATTTTAAGTTCAGATGCTCTGTCTTCTAATTCCCTAATTCTGTCCTCAGCCAATTCAAATCTTCTGTTATATGCTTTAATGCAGAGGTTCTTAAACAGGGGTCCATGGATTTCAGGAGGTCCATGAGCTTGAATTGAAAAAAATCAAGTTATTATCTTTATTTTCTCTGACCCACAATGTTGAATGTCATAAATCTATCTGCTGCTGCATCCTGAGAAGGGTTCTGTGGTTTTAACCTGACTGGCAAAGGGGTCCATGGAACAGAAATAGGTTAAGAACCCCTGCTCTAATGTATTTTCAATTTCATCCATTGTGTTTCATTCTGATAAGCTCTATTATTTTTCTTGGCAGGCTTTCAAATAATTCTTTATACTCACCCAGTGTCTTAATATCCTTTATCTCTTTAGCCATGTTTTCTTTCAACTCATTGAATTGATTTAGGAGATTTGTGTGAACATCATTGATTTGTTTCCTTAAATCCTGTGTCTCATCAGGATTTTTTATTTGTTCCTTTGGTTGGGCCCAATCTTCCTGTTTCTTAGAATGCCTGTAATTTTTTGCTGATGTCTGTGCATCTGATTATCTTGGTGAATTTATTCTGAAATTCAATTTCTCTCTCCTGCCTAGGGTTTGTTTGTTTTTTCATGGCTTTTCTTTGCTTTTGGTTCAACTTATTCTAAATATTTAAAATTGCCCAGTGTAATTTAACAAAATAGAGCCAAGGATCCCCTAATGGGGCAAAGACCAGATTCAAGGGGTCTGGGACATGAGAGACTCCAAAAAGCTTTTTCCTTCTTGCAGTTTCCAGCCTGCCAGCAGGTGGTTCTCTTCAGGGAATCCTTCCACAGAGGTGTCTCTTTCAATCTCTCCTTGCTGGACTGACTATGGCCAAGATTCAAATTGAGATCTCCTGGCCAATCTCAGTGAAGAGAAACCACTCTCTGCTGTCTGCTTCACCCTCTCCCTTCTCAGGAGGAAGACATTCATTCCCCTATCAGTTAGCCACAGTGAGCCATGGGTTTTACATAGGTTGTCCACCTTGATGGTGAGGGATGGCTTCTCTTCTGAGCCATGGGGATGCGTTAGTCATGGTTTTCATATCAGCCTCTTTGTCTCTCTGTCCCTTTCCCTCCTGTATGATGCACAGCAGTCTCCTGGTCTTTAGATACTCAAAGAAGCTACCAACACACAGATTTTTACCCTTCCTCCATTGTTTTTTTAAGAGATTTGAACTCTGCCAACCTACTCTGACTCAATCTTTCCAGAAGTCTTATTTTATATTCTTTTAATGTGCTGTTGGATTCAGTTTGCTCATACTTTATTGAGAAGTTTCACATCTATTTTCATAAGATATATTGTCTTTTCTTTTTTGGAAGTATCTTTATCCGGCTTTGGTATGAGGGTAGTGTTGTCTTCATAGAATGAGTTAGGAAATATTCCCTCTTCTTCAGTTTTTTTGGAAGTGTTTGAGCAGAATTGGAGTTAAGTCTTCTTCTAATATTTGTTAGAATCCTCCTTTGAAGCCATCTGGTCCTGGGCTTTTCTTTGCTGTGAGGGTTTTGATTACTGATTCAATCTCTTTATTAGTAATTGGTTTGTTGTGATCTTCTATTTCTTCTTGAGTCAATGTAGACAGTTTGTGTGTTTCTAGGAATTTGTCCATTTCATCTATGTTATCTAATATATGGACATACAGTCGTTCATAGAAAGTCCTTTTTATTTCAGCAGGGTCATAGTAATGTCCCCATTTCACTTCTGATTTTAGTTATTTTATTCTCTTTTTTTTTTGTCATTCTAGCTAACAGATTTTCAATTTTGGTGCCCTTCAAAAAATTTTTTTTAGTTTTTGTTTATTCTCTGTTTTTTAATTCTCTATTTTACTTATCTCCACTGTGTCTTGTGTTTAAGGTTAATGATACTTTCTTCTCCCAGCTTTCATCTGCTCTTTTTTATAGTTAAATTTATTTTCTTTTTAAAGAAACTTTCGATTACATAAATGTTATGAAAAAATTATAAGAGATTCCCCTATGCCCCACTCCCTTTCCCTCCCACACTTTCCCACACTAACAACATCCTTCATGTAACAAGTGTGGTACATTTGTTACAATTGATGAATTCATATTGAAGCATTGCTACTAACCGTGGACAATAGTTTACATTATAGTGTACACTTTGTCCCACACAATATTGTAAGTTATGACAAAATATACAATGGCCTGTATCCATCATTGCAATGTCATGCAGGACAAATCCAATGTCCTGAAAATGCCCCTATATTATACCTATTATTCCCTCTCCCAGCCTCAGAACCTCTGATGGCCACTGCCTTTGCATCAATGATAAGAGTTCTTCCATTGCTAGAATAATAAGTCTACAGTAGAATAATAATAAGTTTACTTTAGTCCAATGATAATACTCCAATCTTGAGGATTTGGGGATGGTGATGCCCACTATGCTTCTAATTGAGAGGGAGCTTAGATCCTGTGGGGCAGATGGATGGAGCTATCATGCTTGCAGTTGCAGACACTCTCTGTTCCTTGGGCATTGACCATCAGCATCTCTTTGTTAGTTGTCCTGGGTGAGTAGATACTTTGAGAGTAGATACTTTGCTGAAATTCAGTGCTCAACTGGCACATGGACAGACCAAATATTTAAGTCTCTGAGACATATATTTATCAAGTATAGTGCTAATTATGGGTTCAAATGAAAGGGGCAGAAGAGCCATGTGTAGAGAACCTATAAATGAGTCTAACTCTGTTACATGGGGGAGCATAAATTCCAAAGTAAGGCCCACTTATAGGGTGCCAAATTCCTGAGCTGTCTGCCCTGCTTATAGTTTCTGGATATATCTAGAGCCCTCAGGAGCCCCGCTATTTGAAGCACTGTTTAATGTGGCAGTCAATGAGATGCTGCTGAGACTTGCATAAGCGTAAGCTCTGGAATGACCTCCTGACTCACTTTGAAATCTCTTGGCCATAAAAACTCATTTGTATTTACCATTTCCCCCTTTTGTTCAACGTCTTTTTCCAGATGCATTGCTAGTTGGTGCTTGGTAATAATTCCTCAGTGCCAGAGAGGCTCATCCCCAGGAGTCGTGCCCCATGCTTGGGAGAAGGTAGAATATTTCTTTGCTGAGTTTGGCTTAGAAAGAGGCCACATTTGAGTAACAAGGAGGCTTTCAGAAGGTTACTTCAAGGGAGTATATAATACTAGGCTAAGTTTCAATTTCACAAGAAAAGGTTCATAAGTACAATCATCAATGTCAAGGGTCTGACATAATGGTCTGTCTTCCTTCACTGACATTGCCATCACACTTGGGGAATTCTTGCTGTCCTATTAGAGAATGTAGCAGAAATCCCCAGGATAGGAATTCAATAATCTTTTTGTTATTGTGTGGATCTCCACCCACCAAGACAATGCCCTATGAACACTTGAACATATTTATATATCTTAGAAGCATGCCTCCAGGTGAACCCCTTCCCATGTGTCTGCACATCACTGACACCCTGCACCAGTGATCCTCCCTGGCCACTGCTCTGACTCTTCTATGATCCAAAAACCTCTCCAAAAATGAAGCCAACAAATTAACTGAATAAAATTAATAAGAAAATGAAATAATAATTTAAAAAATAGCCAATAAAATCCAAAAAGTTTGACACAATTTGAAATAATAAATTTTAAAAATTTAGATATTGTCTTTCATCACTGTAAGATATGTTGTCTTTTATATACAGTGACATTTTCTTCCATATATTCCCCCAGTGTCTTATTTTTCTCATTTTATCTTCAAAGGAGCTTTAGGATACAGAAAAGTCACATAGAGAATACAGGTGATTCGCATATACCCAAAGGCCTCCCCCTTTTCCCCTCTCCCTTATTAATAACATTTCACATGTGGATGGTACATTTGTTACAATTGATGTACAAATATCGAAGCATTGCTACTAACCTTCATCAATAGTTTACATTATGGTTTACATTTTGGATTGTACACTTTTATAGGTTTTGACAAAATTTGAAGTGGTCTATATCCATTATTGAAGATCATGCTGAGCAATTCTAATGTCCTAAAAATGCCCTACGTTCTATCTATTCTATTCTTCCCTCCCCTATCCCCTCAGAACCTATAGTAATCACCAACTTTCCACTTTTAAAGGATAAGATTCATAGTTACTTGCAATAATATTGAGTGCTTGACATATTGATGTGTTTTCTTTTATTAGGCACTGCCTATGTTCTCGAGGGATTCTTGTCCCTATAATTGAGAGCATAGCAGGACTCTCTAGGATGAGAGTTTAATATTTTCTAGTTTATTGTGTGGATTTCTACCCACTGATATAACACACTATGATAAGATGAACACTTAGCTATTCCACAGAAGCCTGCCCCAGGTGAACCCTATCCCGTATAACCCCACACACCTGACACCTTACACCAGTAACCCTCCCCTACCATATTTGCCAAAAGAATATTTCCAACATCAGAGGTTTAACCTCAGACCTGCAAATCCCCAGAGTTCATCTGCTCTTTCCTTTGACTTCCCCCTAATCCCATGGATAGTCCAACTCAACCCCCCTTCCCTACTCCCCCTCACAGACCAGCACCACTGAACCCAATCTTGTCACTGCACCACTGTCATGGCCATCCACTGCCCTACCACACGCTTCTATCTTGTCATAGATTTTGCCCTTATAGGCATCAGCTCACAACCTCTACTCCCTTTCTGGCTCCTGTAAACCTAGAGTCTACTCAATTTGCTTAATTCATGTCAGTGAGGTCATGTAATATTTGTCCTTCAGTGCCTGCCTTATTTCACTCAACATAAGGTCTTCAAGATTCATCCATGTTATTCCATGTGTTAATACTGCATTCCTTCTTACACCTGAGTATTATTCCATTGTCTGTATATACCAGTTTGCTTATCCATTCATCTCTTTTTTTTTTTTAAGCTTTTTTTTTTTT
>JAQZBX010041789.1:0-12728 GCA_029593785.1 Cabassous unicinctus | reverse complement strand
TGCTTTCACTTACAATGTCAAAACACAGTTTTATCTAATGATACGTGAACATAGTATCTACTTCAATTTTGAAAACTTAGCCAAATATTGGTCTCATTGACTCCAATACACTTGATTTCCCTTACAGTCAATGTCAAAACCCTGGTTTTAGCAAACGATCTGTGTTTTCTCTATGTTCTTCAGTTTGGAATAATTAGACAGATAGTGGTTTCATTGACTGCAATGCTATTTTTTTTCACTTACAATCAATGTCAAGACACTGGTTTTGCATATTGCTAAGTGAATTCAGTAAGTTCTTCCATTTTGAATACTAAGCCAGATACTAGTTTCATTGACTGCTATGCTCTTTTTTAGTTACAATCAATGTAAAAACCCTATGTTCTCCTAGTGCTCTGTGAATGCAGTATGGTTTTCAGTTTTGAAAAATAAGCCAGATACTCATTTCATTGACTGCTATACACTTATTTCCCTTACACTCAATGTCAAAACACTGGTTTTACCTAACACTCTGTGAATGAAATATGTTCTTCAGTTTTGATAAATTAAACCAGATACTGTTTTCCTTGACTGCTATACACTTGTTTTCACTTACAATGTCAAAACACTCATTTTAATTAATGCTCTGTGAATGCAGTATGTTCTTCAGTTTTTAAATTTAAGCCAAATACTGGTTTTATTGACAGCTATGCACTTGCTTTGTCTTGCAATCAATATTATAACCCTGGCTTGACCAAAAACTCTGTGACTGCCGTATGCTCTTCAGTTTTGAAAACTAAGCCAGATACTGGTTTCATTGATTGCTATGCACTAGTTTACAACTACAATCAGTTTAAAAACAGTGCTTTTGCCTAATGTTCTGTCAACGCAATATTTTCTTCAGTTTTGGAAAATAAGCCAGGTACTGGTGTCATTGACTACTATGCACTTGTTTTCACATACAATCAATGTCAAAACCCTGGTTTTGCCTAATGCTCTGTGAATGCACTATCTACTTCAGTTTTGAAACTAAGCCAGATACTGGTTTCTTCAAATTATATGCAAATATTTTCTCTTACAATCCATGTCAAAACACTGGTTTTATCTAAAGTTCTGTGAATGCAGTATGTACTTCAGTTTTGAAAACTAGTACAGAGGCTGGTTTTACTGACTGCTATTCACTTGCCATTTACAATAGATGTCAAAACAGTAGTTTTACCTAATGATCTGGGAATACAGTATGTTCTTCAGTTATGAAAATTAAGCTAGATACTGATTTCACTGACTGCTATGCACTTGTTTTCTCTTACAATCAATGTCAAAACACTGGCTTTACCTAATGCTTTGTGAAGGCAGTATTCACTTCAGTTTTGAAACCTAAGCCAGATACTCATTTCATTTACTGCTGTGCACTTATTTTAAGTTACAGTCAGTGTTAAAACACTTTCACCTAATGCTCTCTGAATTTGGTGTATAATCAGTTTTGAAAACTAAACCAGATTCTGGTTTCATTGACTTCTATGCACTTTTATTCAATTACAATGTCAAAACACTGGTTTTACCTAATGCTCTGTGAATGCAAAATGTTCCTCAGTTTTGAAAACTAAAGCAAATACTGGTTTCATAGACTGATATACACTTCTTTTCATTTACAATGTCAAAATATTCATTTTACCTATCACTCTGTAAATGCATAATTTTCTTCAGTTTTTAAAGTTAAGACACATACTGGTTTCATTTGCTGCTATGCAGTTGTTTTCACTGACAATAAATGGCAGGAAAATGCTTTTACTTAACGCCATGTGAATTCAGGATATTCTTCAGCTTTGAAAAAGAAGCCAGATACTTATTTCATTGACTGCTATACACATATTTTCAATTACAATCATTATACAAACACTGGTCTACATAACACTCTGTGAATCCAGTATGTTCTTAAGTTTTGAAAACTTAGCCAAATACTGGTTTCATTGACTGCTATGTTTCTGCTTTCTCACACAATCAATGTCAAAACCTTGGTTTGAACAAATGCTCTCTTATTCAAATATGTACTTCAGTTTGGAATAATAAGCCAGATGCTGAATTCATTGAATGCAATGGACTTGTTTTCACTTACAATCAGTGACAAAACACTGATTTTATCTAATGCTCTGTGAATTCAGTATGTCCTTCAGTTTTGAGATCTAAAGGAGATACTTGTGTATTTTACTGTTATGCACTTGCTTTGACTTACAGTAAATGTATAAACCCTGGTTTTACCTAATGCTTTTTAAATGCAGTATGTTCTTCAGTTTTCAAAACTAAAACAGATTCTGGTTTCATTTACTGCTTTGCACTTGTTTTCACTTACCATCAATGTCAAACCACTAGTTTTAACTAATGCTCTGTGAATGAACTATGTCCTTGAGTTTTTAAAACTAAGCCAATATTGGTTTCATTGATTACTATGCACTTGTTTTCACTTACAATCAATGTCAAAACACTGGTTTTACCTGAAATACTTTGAATGCAATATGTTCTTTAGTTTTGAAAACTAAGCCAGATACATCTTTCATTGACTGCTGTGCACTTACCTTCACTTACAATCAATGTCAAAACATTGGTAATAAAAAACTCTCTTTGAATGTAGTGTGTTCTCCAGTTTTGAACTGTAAACCTGATACTACTTTCATTGACTACTATGGACTTGTTTCACGCACAATCAATGTCAAATTACTGATTTGACTTAACACTCAATGAATACAGTGTGTTCTTCCATTTTGAACACTAAGCTAGATACTGGTTTCATTGACTGCTATGTACATGCTTTCTCTTACAAAGTCAAAACCTTGGTTTGACCAAAAATTCTGTGATTGCAGTATGTTCTTCAGTTTTGAATAGTAGGCCAGATACTGGTTTCATTGAATGCAGTGAACTTATTTTCACATACAATCAATATCAAAACACTGGGTATATATAACACTGTGTGAATGCAGTATGTTTTCAGTTTTGAAAAGTAAGCCTGATTCTGATTTCATTAACTGGTATGTACTTGTTTTCACAAACAATTTCAAAATACTGCTTTTACCTAATGCTCTGTAAATGCAGAATTTACTTCAGTTTTGAAAACTAAGCCAGATCCTGGTATCATTGACAGCTAGGCACTTCTTTTCACCTACATTCAATACCAAAATACTGGTTTTACCTACTACTCTTTGAATGCAAAATGTTCTTCAGTTTTGAAAAATAACGCAGATACTGGTTTCATTGACTGCTATGCACTTATTTTCACATACAATCAATATCAAAACACTGGGTATGTGTAACACTGTGTGAATGCAGTATGTTCTCCAGTTTTGAAAATGTAGCCAAATACTGCTTTCTTTGAGTGCTATGTACCTGCTTTCTCATACAATCAAACTCAAAACCTTGGTTTGACCAAATGCTCTGTGATAGTAGTATGTTCTTCAGTTTGGAATAGTAATGCAGATACTGGGTTCATTGACTGCCATGCACTTATTTTCACTTACAATCAATGTCAAAACACTGATTATATGTAGTGCTCTGTGTAAGCAGTATGATATTCAGTTTGAAGACTAAACCAGAATCTGCTTCCATTGACTGCTATGCACTTGTGTTCACTTACAATGTCAAAATGCTAGTTTAACCAAATGCTCTGTGAATGCAGAATATTTTTCAGTTTTGAAAATTAAGTCAGACAGTAGTTTCTTGGCTGCTTTTATCTGACTTTCTTTTACCATCAATGTCATACCTCTAGTTTTACCTAGTGCTCTGTGAATGCAGAATGTTCTTCAGTTTTGAAAACTAAAGCAGACACTGCTTTAATTGACTGCTATACACTTCTTTTCATTATAATGTCAAAAGACTGGTTTTCCCTAGCGCTCTGTGAATGCATTACACACTTCAGTTTTAAAATTAAGCCAGATACTGATTTCATTTACTGCTATGCACTTACTTCACTTACAATAAATGGCAGGAAAATGTTTTGAACTAGTGCTCTGTGATTGCAGTTTGTTCTTCAGCTTTGAAAACTAAGGCAGATACATATTTCATTGACTGCTGTGCTCATGTTTTCACTTACAATAATTATGTAAATGCTGGTTTACCAAACACTCTGTGAATCCAGTATGGTCTACAGTTTTGAAAACATAGCCAAATACTGCTTTCATTGACTGCTATGTACTTTCTTTCTCATACAATCAAAGTCAAAACCTTGGGTGACCAAGCGCTCTGTGATTGCAGTTTGGAATAATAAGCCAGATACTGGATTCATTGACTGCCCTGCATTTACTTTCACTTACCGTCAATATCAAAACACTGGTTTTACTTAATGCTCTGTGAATGCAGTATGTCCTTCATTTTTGAGATCTAAGCAATATACTTGTGTATTTTACTGTTATGCATTTGCTTTGACTTACAATAAATGAAAAACCCTGGGTTTACCTAATGGTCTTAGAATGCAGTATATTCTTCTATTTTGAAAACTAAGCTAGTTAGAGGATTCATTGATTGCTCTGCACTTGCTTTCACTTACGATCAGTGTCAAAACAGTGGTTTTACCTAATGCTCTGTGAATGCAGTATGTTCTTCAGTTTTGAGAAATAAGGCAGATACTTGTGTCTTTTACTGTTATGCACTTTCTTTCATTTAATATCAATGACAAAACACTGGTTGTATGTAACACTCTTTGAACCATGTGTTTTTCATTTATGGAAACTAAGCCAGATACTAGTTTATTTGACTATTATTCACTTCTTTTCACTTACAATGTCAAACCCTGGTTTTCCTTAATGCTCTGTGAATGCCAAATGTTCTTCAGTTTTGAAAATTAAAACAGATCCTTGTTTCATTGACTGCTATGCACGTCTTTTCACTTAAAATCAATACCAAAACACTGGTTTTACCTAACGCTCTGTGAATGCAGAATGTTCTTCAGTTTTGAACACAAAAGCACATACTTGTTTCATTGTTTGGTACAATTTTTTCAGCTAAAATGTCAAAACAATGGTTTTATGTACTTCACTGTGAATGTGTTACCTTCCTCAGTTTTTAAACTAATCAAGATCTTGGTTTAATTGATTTCTAAGCACTTGTTTTCACTTTCAATTAATGTCAAAACCCTGGTTTTACCTAAGGCTCTTGAATGCAGTAAGTTCTTCAATTTTTGAAAAATAAGCTAGATATTCCTTTGATTGACAGCTGTGCACTTATTCTCACTTACAATCAATGTCAAATATTGGTTTTACCTAATGCTCTGTGAATTCAGTATGCTCTTCAATTTTGGAAACTAAGCCAGATTCTTTTTTCTTTGAGTGCTATGCACTTGATTTCACTTACAATTTCAGAACACTGGTTTTACCCAACACTCTTTGAATGCAGTATGTTCTTCAGCTTTGAACATGAAGTAAGATACTTATTTCATTGACAGCTATGCACATGTTTTCAATTACAATCATTATGGAAACCCTGGTTTACATAGCACTCTCTTCTTCAGAGTGGTTTACATAGCACTCTGTTCTTCAGTATGTTCTTCAGTTTTGAAAACTTAGCCTAATGCTGGTTTCATTGACTGCTATGTTCCTGCTTTCTCACACAATCAATGTCAAAACTTTGGTTTGACCAAATGCTCTGTGTTTGAAATATATTCTTCAGTTTTGAATAATAAGCCAGATACTGGTTTTATTGAATGCAATGCTCTTGTTTTCACTTACAGTCAATGACAAAAATTTGGTTTTATCTAATGCTCTGTGAATGCAGTATGTCCTTCATTTTTGAGATCTAAGGGAGATAAATGTGTATTTTACGGTTATGCACTTTCTTTGACTTACAATAAATGTAAAATCCTGGTTTTACCTAATGCTCTTTGAATGCAGTATGTTCTTCAGTTTAAAAAACTAAGACAGATAATGGTTTCATTCATTTCTATTCACTTGTTTTCACTTACAATCAATGTCAAAACACTAGTAATATCCAAATCTGAATGTTGTGTGTTCTCCATTTTTGAGCAATAAAACTGAGACTACTTTCATTGACTGCTATGAACCTGTTTCACATACAATCAATGTTAAATCATTGATTTGACCTAACTCTCAATGAATGCAGTGTGTTCTTCCATTTTGAACACTAAGCTAGATACTGGATTCATTGATTGGTAAGTACATGCATTATTTTACAATCAAATTCAAAACCTTGGTTTCATGAAACACTCTGTGATTGCAAGTATGTTTTTCAATTTTGAATACTAAGCCAGATACTGGTTTCATTGAATGCCATGCACTTATTTTCACTTACAGCAGTATCAAAACACTGGGTATAGGTAACACTCTGTGAAAGCAGTATGTTTTTCAGTTTTGAAAACTAAGCCTGATTCTGGTTTAAGTAACTGGTATGTACTTGTTTTCACTGACAATATCAAAACACTGCTTTTACTTAATGATCTGTAAACTCAGAATGTACTTAGTTTTGAAAACTAAGCCAGATCCTGGTATCATTGACAGCTATGCACTTCTTTTCACTTCTAATCAATACCAAAACACTGGTTTTACCTACTACTCTGTGAATGCAGAATGTTCTTCAGGTTTTAAAAATAAAGCCGATACTGGTTTCATTGACTGCTATGCACTATTTTTCACTTACAGTCAACGTCAAACCCTGGTTATACGTAACACTCAGAGAATGCAGTGTTTCTTAGTTTTGAAAACAAAGTGATATTCTGGTTTCATTCACTGAAATGCACTTGTTTTCACTTACAATGTCAAAACCCCGGTTTTACTTAATGTTCTATGAATGCAGAATATTCTTCAGTTTTGAAATCTAAGACAGATCCTGGTTTCATTGACTGCTGTGCATTTCTTTTCACTTACAATCAATGACAAAACACTGGCTTTTCCTAATGGTCTGTGAATGCAGAATGTTCTTCAGTTTTGAAAACTAAAGCAGATACTGGTTTCATTAAATCTTACACATTTTTCACTTACATAGTCAAAGCATTGGTTTTAGGTACCGCTCTGTAAATGCATTACCTTCTTCAGTTTTTAAAAGTCATCCAGATACTAGTTTAATTGATTTCTAAGCACTTGTTTTCACTTACAATTAATGTCAAAACACTGTTTTTACCTATGGCTCTGTGAATAAAGTATGTTCTTCATTTTTATAAAATATGATACTCTTTTGATTGACTGCTATGCACTTATTGTCACTTACAATCAATGCCAATCAACGCCAAACACTGATTTTACCTAATGCTCTGTGAATGCTCTGTGAATTCAATATGCTCTTCAGTTTTTGGGAAAAAAGACACATACTTTACTCTTTGAATACTATGCAATTGATTTCACTTGAATTGTCAAAATACTTGTTTTACCCAAGGCTCTGTGAATGCAGTATGTTCTTCAGATTTGAAAACTAAGCCAGATACAGGATTTATTGACTGCTAACCACTTATTTTCACTTACAACCAAAGTCAAAACTCTGGTATTACCTAATGCTCTGTGAATAGAGTGTGTTCTCCAAGTTTGAATGCTAAAACAGATACTTGTTTCAATGACTGCTATGCACTTGTTTATACTTACAATCAATGTCAAATCACTGGTTTTACCTCATGCTCTGTGAGTACAGTTTGCCTTTCAGTTTAGAACACTAAGCTCATCACTGGTTTCATTCACTGCTTTGCACTTTTTTGCAGAAAAATCCTTTTAAATAAGAGCATTTTTAGTTAACTAATGCTCTGTGAATGCAGTATGTTCTTCAGTTTTGAAAAGGTAACCAAATACTGCTTTCATTGACTGCTATGTACCTGCTTTCTCTTACAATCAAAGTCAAAACCATGCTCTGTGATGGTAGTATGATCTTCGGTTTGGAATAATAATGCAGAATCTGGGTTCATTGACTGCTATGCACTTATTTTCACATACAATCAATGTCAAAACGCTGATTATATGCAGTGTACTCTGTAAGCAGTATGATTTTCAGTTTTGAAGAGTAAACCAGATTCTGCTTACATTGACTGCTATGCACTTGTTTTCACTTAAAAGGTCATAATGGTAGTTTTACCTAATGCTCTGTGAATGCAGAATATTTTTCAGTTTTGAAAATTAAGCTAGACACTACATCCTTGACAGTTATTTTCTGACTTTTTTTACCATCAGTGCCAAAGCTCTAGTTTTACTTAGTGCTCTGTGAATGCAGAATGTTCTTCAGATTTTAAAACTAAAGAAGATACTGGTTTCATTGACCGCTATACACTTCTTTTCACTTATAATGTCAAAAGACTGGTTTTACCTACCGCTCTGAATGCATTCCTTTCTTCAGTTTTAAAATTAAGCCAGATACTGGTTTCATTGACTGCTATGCACTTAGTTCACTTACAATAAATGACAGGAAAATGTTTTGAACTAGTGCTCTGTGATTGCAGTTTGTTCTTCATCTTTTAAAACTAAGACAGATACATATTTCACAGTTTCACTTACAATCATTATATAAACACTGGTCTACCAAACACTCTGTGAATCCAGTATGTTCTACAGTTTTGAAAACATAGCCAAATACTGGTTTCATTGACTGTTATGTACTCACATTTTCATACAATCAAAGTCAAAACCTTGCGTGACCAAGTGGTCTGTGATTGCAATATGTGCTTCCATTTGGAATAATAAGCCAGATACTGTTTTGATTGAATGCAATGCACTTGCTTTCACTTACAATCAATGTCAAAACACTGGTTTTACCTAATGGTCTGTGAATGCAGTATGCCCTTCAATTTTGAGATCTAAGGGACATACTTGTGTACCTTACCGTTATGCACTTGCTTTGACTTACAATAAATAAAAGACCCTTGTTTTACCTAATGGTCATAGAATGCAGTATGTTCTTAAATTTTGAAAACTAGATACAGGATTCATTGACTGCTCTGCATTTGCTTTCACTTGCAATCAATGCATAAACATTGGTTTTCCCTAATTCTCTGTGAATGCAGAATATTCTTCAGTTTTGAAACCTAAAGCAGATACTGGTTTCATTGACTGTTACACATTTTTCACTTACATAGCTGTATTAGTCAGCTAAAGGGGTGCTAATGTGAAACACCAAAAAAAGGTTAGTCTTTATAAAGGGTATTTATTTGGGGTAGAAGTCCACAGATACCAGGCAATAAAGCATTAAGTTTCTTCTCTCACCAAAGTCCATTGCCACGTGTTGGAGTAAGACAGCTGCTGATGTTTGCTAGGGTTCAGGCTTCTTGGGTTCCTCTCTTCCTGGGGCTGTGTTTCTCTGCAGGCTTAGCTCCTCTGGTTCCTCCAAAAAGATCAGCTGTAGACTATCAGGAGAACGGTTCACTTCTCTTCTTCTGGGACCTTCTCTCCAACATCAAAACAACAACATCAAAACTGCTTCTCAAAAACTCCTGCAACTCTCTTCTTTGTGATGCCTTTTATATTTTCTTCCCCCATCCACCAAGGGGTGCGGCTCAACAACCTACTAACATAGCCCAGTCAATGCCCTAATCATAATTTAATCATGCCCAGATTAACAGATCAGTTGACAAGCATGATCCAATTATATTTCTGGAATTCATAGTTACATCAAATTTTCCAATGCCTACATTCCACCCTCTGAATTCCAAAAATACATTACAGTATTAAAAAATAAAAACCTTAAATCAGTAACAATTCAAGTACAAAATCATATCATAATCATTTTAGAGAAATACAGTTTTTCTTCAGGCAAAATCCCATCTACTGTAGACCTCTGAAACTTATAAAACTATATAACTGCTCCAATACACAATGGAAAGACAAAGGAAAAACATTTTCATTATCATAAGGAGAAGTTGGGATGTTAAACATGAGTCATGGATCCTCTACAGTTCAGTAAACCTGCAGGACATCCTCCCTTTGATTTCAGAGTCTGAAAGTCATTCTTAAGACAATGGATTCTTCTCCTTTGGGCCACTTGGGGACCCACCGTTTCCACAGGCTTTCCCAAAGGCCAATTTCTTGTTTCCACCCTCATCAAGCATCTGGGTGTTGACCAAGCTCCAGACCTCACCCTCCAACTGTGTTGGGAGTGATTGCCACACCATACCCAATCTTTGGGTTAGAGTCTTAGACCCCCTAGTACAGTGAGGTGAAGGCAACATTCCCCCTAACATTTGACATAAAGGTTCAATGCTCTCAGAGCAGTGAGTTGACAACCTGGCCTTCCCAAACATTTGACCACCTGGCCTTCTCTAATCCATGGGGGACAGGTACACCACTCTCAGCCCTATGGGGTGTTGACCTTAACTGCCCTAATCTTAGAGGAATGTGCTTCACCCTCCCTGCACCCTGGGATGGCAAAACTCTCCCAGAACATTGGGTGGGGATATCCACCCTCTTCAACTCCTGGGGCAAACTCACCCTCTCTGTAAACTTGGGTGGGACTCCTCTCTTGGCCCAAGGTGATATCTTAATTCCAGATCTCAGCTTCCATGATTTTCTTAAAGCTGTTTCTCCTTCAATTTTTCCTTTCCATGTCCTCTTTTGTCCAAGCTGATAGTGGTTTTGTTCATACAGCACTCTCAAAAACGTTGTTGGTTTAGCATGCAAGAATCAGGGGTCCAAGCCATCAGACAGTAAGACTTTCCACAAGTCTTCCTGAGATAACTGCATCTTCAATTCTGAGTTACAAGTTACAAGTTTAGTAAAGTCTTCAAATAGGGCATTTTCATCTGGGAATTTGATTCCCAGAAACTTGGAAGTTCTGGAATCAGCTTCTGTTTTCTTTCTGCCCAAAAGCTCAGTACTTAGTGTATTTTGCTCATCTAGTATTTTGCTCTAAGCTGCAAGGAGAAGCCAAGCCACATTCTCTGAGTTTACCTTGAAAAGTTCTTCAGCTAAATGTTCCGGTTCACCATTTTCAAACTCTGTCTTCCATATAACACCAGGAGTTAATCTTGCTAAGTTCTCTGCAACTTTAAAACATGGATCACCTTTCCTCCACTTTCCAATAATAGTTTCATCATTTACTTCTAAGGCATCAGGGAAAGTCTCTTTAGCATCCATATTACTCTCAACAGTCTCTTCAAAGTGATCTAGGCATTTTCCATCAAGTATTTCACAATTCCTCCAAAAAATACCCCTTACCGATTTATAAAACTGTTCCAACATTTTGGTAATTACAAAAGCACTACCCCACTCCTGGTACCAAATTCTGTATTAGTCTGCCAAAGGTGTGCTGAAATGAAATACCAAACATGGGTTGGTCTTTAAAAAGTGTATTTATTTGGGGTAGAATTCCACAGATATCAGACCATAATACATTATGTTTCTTCTCTCACCAAAGTCCATTGCCACTTGCTAGAGCAAGACACCTGCTGACATTTGCCATGGTTCAGGTTTCTTGGGCTCCTTTCTTCGTGGGGCTGCATTTTTCTCTGCGCTAACTCCTCTGGTTCCTCCAAAAAGGTCAGCTGTAGACTATCAGGTGAATGGCTCATTTCTCTTCTCCTGTGGCCTTCTCTCCAACATCAAAACTCCAACATCAAAACTGCTTCTCAAAAACTGCTGCATCTCTGTTCTTTGTGATGCCTTTTATATTTTGTTCCCCCACCCACCAAGGGGAAGGGCTCAAAACCCTACTGACATTGCCCAGTCCATGCCCTAATC
The DNA here is from genome assembly GCA_029593785.1 of Cabassous unicinctus. NCBI lineage: Eukaryota > Metazoa > Chordata > Mammalia > Cingulata > Chlamyphoridae > Cabassous > Cabassous unicinctus. The sequence goes on along the minus strand of JAQZBX010041789.1, from coordinate 1,110 downwards.
ATAACTTAATCATGCCCAGATTAACAGATTATTTGACAAGCATGATCCAATTATATTTTTGGAATTCATAATTACATCAATTTTCCCAATGGCTACAGTAGTCAAAACATTGGCTTAATGTACCACTCTGTAAATGAATTACCTTCTTCAGTTTTCAAAAGTAATCCAGATACTGGTTTGTTTGATTTCTAAGCACTTGTTTTCACTTACAATTCATGTCAAAACACTGGTTTTACCTAAGACTCTGTGAATACAGTATGTTTTTCATTTTTTTTTAATAGGATACTCATTTGATTGACTTCCATGCACATATTTCCACTTATAGTCAATGCCAATAAATTCCAAACATGATTTTTCCTAATGCTCTGTGAATGCTCTGTGAATTCAGTATGCTCCTCAGTTTTAGAAACTATGTCAGATACTTTATTCTTTTAATGCCATGCAATTGATTTCACTTACAATATCAAAATACTGGTTTTACCCAAAACTCTGTGAATGAAGTATGTTCTTCAGTTTTGAAAACAAGGCCAGAGACAGGACTAATTGACTTCTAATCACTTGTTTTCACCTACAACCAATGTCAAAATTCTGGTATTTCCTGACACTCTGTGACTACAGTGTGTTCTCCAAGTTTGAATACTAAAGCAGATAGATGTTTTGATGACTGCTATGCACTTGTTTTCACTTACAATCAAGTTCAATTCACTGGTTTAGCTCATGCTCTGTGAGTAGAGTGTGTCCTTCACTTTTGAACACTAAGCTCTATACTAGCTTCATTCACTGCTTTACACTTTTTCTCATTTACAATAAATGTCACAAAAATGCTTTTAACTAATGCCCTGTGAATGCTCTATGTTCTTCAGTTTTGAAAATAAACCAGATAGTGGTTTCTTTGGCTGCTATGTACCTGCTTTCTCTTACAATCAAAGTCAAAATCTTGGTTTGACCAAGTGCTCTGTGATGGTAGTATGTTCTTCAATTTGGAATAATAACACAGATTCTGGGTTCATTGGCTGCTATGCACTTATTTTCACTTACAATCAATGTCAAAACACTGATTATATGTAGTATTCTGTGTAAGCTGTATGATTTTCTGTTTTGAAGACTAAA
>JAQZBX010041788.1:0-22213 GCA_029593785.1 Cabassous unicinctus | reverse complement strand
GTGATGTGAACTGTGGTCTATGCTCGGTGGCAAGGCCCCAGGATGTGTATATCCATTGCGGGTGTAGTACCACGCGGATGGGGAATGGTTGTGTGGGGTGTTGTTGGTGGTCTGGGCGGTGGGGAGCATGGGAATCCCTGTAGTTTCTTAGTAATATTTGGGTAATCTAGGCACCTCTATAAATTGTATACATATGTATATAACAAATAACATTTATGTAAACAAATGCACATATATGCATATGTATTATATATCATTTTACAATTAAAAAATAAAATAAAATAAAAATTAAAAAAACAAAACAAAAAAAAAACAAAAAAAACAAAATGGATTAGGGATCTAAAAATAAAGGAAAAAACCATAAAACTCCTTGAAGAAAATGTAGGAAAACATCTTCAAGATCTTGTGGTACATAGTAGTTTCTTAAACCTTGCACCCAAAGTATGAGTAACAAAAGAAAAAATAGATAAATGGGACCTCCTAAAAATTCAACACTTTTGTACCTCAAAGGACCTTGTGAAAAGGATCAAAAGGCAGCTGACTCAATGGGAGAAAATATTTGGCAATCACATGTCCAATAAGGGTTTAATATCCATGATATATAAAAAGATACTACAACTCAACAATAAAAAAACAAAATATCTGGTTAAAAAATGGACAGAAGACTTGAATAGAGACTTGTCCAAAGAAGAAACACAAATGGTGAAAAAACACATAAATAAGTTCAAATCACTAGCGATTAGGGGAATGCAAATCAAAACTACAATGAGGTATCATTTCACACCTATTAGACTTGCCATTATTAAAAGTTGGAAAATTCTAAGTGTTGGAGTGGATGCGGAGAGATAGGAATGCTTATTCACTGTTGATGGGAATGTAGAATGATACAGCCACTGTGGAGGACTGTTTAACAGTTCCTAAGGAAGTTGAATGTAGATTTGCCACGTGACCCAGCAATACCACTACTGGGTATATACCCAGAAGATCTGAGAGTGGTGACACGAATAGACATCTGCACACTGATGTTCATAGTGGCATTATTCACAATTGCCAAAAGATGGAAAAAACCCAGGTGTCCATCAACTGATTAATGGATAAACCAATTGTGGTATATACACATGGTAGAATATTATGCAGCTGTAAGAAGAAATGAAGTTGTGAAGCATTTGATAACATGGATGAGTGAAGTAATCCAGACACAAAAGGACAAATACTGTAGGATTGCACTATTATGAACTAAATATGTTGCGGAAACTCATGGAGTTAATAATTAGAATATAGGTCACCAGAAAATAGAATGATGGTAGAGAATGGAAAACTGAGGGTTTATCAGTGAAGAGTTGGTAAAAAGGTTTTTTGTAAATTTTTGGAAATGAATAGAAATGATGAAAGCACATCATAACATTTGTAACTAGCAGAGCTATTATATGAGTATGACAATGGATGTAAGGAAATGTCTAAGGACACATATATTGCTAGAATCTGGAAAGCTAAAAAATGTAACATGGGGCTGTATATCATAGTGAACCCTGACGTGAAATATGAATATGGGTAATATTGCATATATAAAACTGTTTATACAAAATATAAATACAAATAAACTAGAAAGACAGAAACAGAATAGCAGCTATGTATGGCAGGGGAAACAGAGATTGAGAGGTGTTCATTTGTTTGTCTTTTGTTTATTATTATTATTTTTGGAGTAATGAAATTCACTAATAATGAAGACATCAATGTGCAACTATGTGATTATATCAAATATCATTGCTTGTAAAATTTGGATGGATGTATGCTTTATTTAATAGGTATCAATAAAATTGATTTGTTAAAAAAATGTGGTAGATTAGGTGAAGTGTCTGTCATGGTAAAGCTGTGGGTGGGTAGGCACAAATCCAGTTCGGTTTTCTAGGATGAACATTGGCATAATTGGGCTGTGTAGCTGGAATCCCCACCACCACTTTTCTGGACCCCAAAACTGCACTTCTGTCTTCATCTGTGTTTCCTCAGGATGTTTCCTTCCTGGGTTGGAAACTCAATGTCTGAAACTCTAAAGGCTGTATGTCAAATTCCTTCATTCTCAGCCTTAATGAGGAGATCCAGCTTCTCAGAAATAGGGGTTTTCTGGTGGACAGGAGCATTTGTGGTGGTAAGTGCAGCACAGGTTGCTGACTGCGTCGTACACAGTAGAGGATGCACAGCTGTGCAAGGCTCTGACTGCACTGCATAAACATACACAGTCGAATCTCATTGTTCACAGAAGTTTCGATCTATAAAGTGACTCTGAACTCTGATAAAGGATGCACAGCTGTGCAAGGCTCTGCCTGCTCTGTGTACATGTACACAGTTGAGTCTCATTGTTGGCAGTAGTTAAGGTCTCTAAAGTGACTCTGAACACGGTTAGAGGAAGGCTAGCTGTGCAAGTCCCTGCCTGCATTGCATACACATACTCAGTTGAGTGTCCTTGTTCACAATAATTACTGTGATTTATAAAGTGACTCAGAACATTGATAGTGGATGCACAGCTGTGCAAGGTCTGCCTGCACTGTGTACATGTACACAGTTGAGTCTCATTTTTCACAGTAGTTATGATCTATAAATGACTCTGAACATTGATAGTTGATGCACAGCTGTGCAAATTTTTTCTGAGCACACCTACACAGTTGAGTCTCATTGTTCACAGAAGTTATGATCCATAAAATGACTCTGAACACTTAAAGTGATGCACAGCTGTGCATGGCTCTGCCTGCTCTGCATACATGTACACAGTTGGGTCTCATTGTTCACAGTAGTTATGATCTTTAAATGATTCTGAACACTTAAAGTGATGCACAGCTGTGCATGGCTCTGCCTGCTCTGTGTACATGTACACAGTTGAGTCTCATTTTCACAGTAGTTAATGATGTATAAAGTAGCTCTGAACACTAAATTAGTGAATACTGAACCACAGTTCTTTGGGGAAATACAGTTTTAGTTTCCTCTAAGCCTCTGGCCACAAGATGTTTTTCAACCAATCAATACATAACTTTTTCTGTGTGTGTTTCTTTCTAAAGACCACTTTTTAAGCTGTATTGTTGATTCATTAACATTGAACTCCTGATAACAGCACTATGATTCATGCCTGAACAAAGCTCCATAAGGCACATCAGAGCCTTCTTGTGCTTAGGAACACTAGACAGTACTTCAGCACTACACTTGGGGGACATTTTAAACAGCAGTCACCAAAAAAGCACACAAATGTGAAAAAGTGGCACTAAGTGGCAATTTATGGTGAAAAGTACACTTCTTTATAGTATTAGAGCTGAAACAAGAAGACAAAATGTTCAACCTCAGCTGGGAATGTGTGTGTTGGGTGACTCAGATTTTTCATTGCTTTGCGCATGTCCACTAACAACCATGAAAACACTTCAAGTATTAATTTTAGGGTTATGAATGAATTTCAGTCAGTATGCAAATTTGGAAACACAGACTCCATGATCAATGAGGATTGGATATATGTATAATATATTTCATTTTGGAAAGTCTCTCTTATTACTTTAAATGTCTCTTCATAGATGATAGCTTTGGTTAAGCTGTGACTACATTGAAAATGAAGGAAAGGTGGAGCTTTACGTAACAGAATTTGTATACAGCAAATTCTTCCTAATTTTGTTCAGTTTGAGAGGAGGAAATTTTTTGAAAAATATGAATAATGAAATATGATTATGTAATATAGCATATGCATGTGTACTTGCTTTAATTTATAAGTACATGTGATTATTTCTTCTAAGTTAGGAGAAAGCTGTGGAAATTTAAAATATCTTTCAGTCCTGCTTGTATAGTGACTTGGAACTTTCTTATAATCAACATATAAATTGTTAGTGTATAATTTGGGATTTCTGAAGTTTATGAAACCACTTACTCCCATAGGTTCAAAAAAATTTCCCTTTGCAATTGAGATTTATTATTTCTCATTTAAACTTAGAGAATTCCACTGTCTTAATCATTATTAAGCATTGAGTGTTCACTATGTGCCAGAAGAGGTGAAAAGTATTTACATATAAAATCTCTTTTAATTCTCACAACAGCTCTGGAAAATGTCCAGTTTCACAACATCTACTCTCATCTCCATTGCACAGATGAGGCATTATCTGCTCCTCTGCTTGGACAAATTACTTAAGAAGCAATGGTGAAGAAGCGGCAGAAGATGGTGTCGGTTTATGTGGGCACTCACCATTTCTCTTATGGAAGATGGCTCACTGGGGATAGGATCCTGCCCAGGTGGTCTGTTCTGGGAGCCTGCAGAGTGAGAATCTTGGGGACATCGATCTGGAGGGAGCTGGACAGTGAGGTGGACTGCTCAATATAAAATCGTGAGTTTCCCCCCCAGCTAGAAATCATGGATGCAGATGGCTAAGCCCCACCCTCCCAGCAACCCGGTGAGAGGGAGCACTCTCCGAGAATGGGAGGGTCCTGGCAAAGGGTGAGAGGGTTTTTTTCTGTCAGTTTGGCTGCCTGGACCCCCCTGCAGCTTTTTGGGAGCAAACCAGCTGGCTAGAAGTGGTGCCAGGCTGAGGGGAGAGCTGATTTACCTGACAGTCTCCTGAGGAAGCCTGATTTACCTGACAGGCGCGGGACACAGAGGCTTGACTCAGGAGGGGGTGAAGCCAGCCAATTTTATAATTCTGCACTGAGTGTCAGAGTCTCAGCTCCCCTGGGGGGGCCAGGCATTGAGAAGTGTTTGATAAGTTTCCATGAGCCTCTTTAGGGTCCTTTCGGTGGAGGGGGTGGTCCAGAAGAGGCCTTCTTTTGGGTCCCTTAGTTCTTAAAAAATTTTTTAAAAAACTTAATTTGGTCACTAAAATCTGCCTCAAAACCTGCAGAGAGAAGGCTGCAGGGTAATTGATTGATGAACGCAGGCTGAGAGGCTCCACAAGGGCCTGAGAAGGAATGCTGTTCTTCCTTAGCTTTGTTTGACTGCATGCTTCTGTGTTTGTTTGTTTGTTTCTTTCTTTCTTGGTTTTCTTTCCTCTTTCCTCCCCACCCCTCCCTTTTTTTAAAATTAGGTGCTGCTACCTTGTTTCTTATTTGCTGTGCTTCTTCTTCCTTGATTTTCCATTCTCTGTGTATATTGATTTTGTCTAACAATGTTATCTCTTTTCCTTCCTTCATCTTTCCACTTCTGCTTTCTGTTGTGGTACATTCCACCATTTTTCATTAGTCCTCAACTTCATGGGTGTCGATTTCTATCTTGTCTATTCTGTTTTCTTTTTTTAATTATTATTATTAATTTTTTCCTTTCAGCCCTTTCTTTACTCTTTCCCTTTCTCCTCATTATTATGGCCTTTTAAATCATTCTATATATTTTTCTCTATTTGGTTTCCCATTCCATTATAAGTATTCAACTTTTACCCCCTCAACCATTACTCTACATTGCCTACATGAGTTAAATATTCATTTTACTAAGTCTGATATAGCCACTCTTCTAACTTTTATCAATATTACTATTATCCTTTTTCCTTTCTTACCTCTTTTGATTCTTCTGGCCCTAATCTTTTTCCTTCAAGGGAACATAGAAAAAAGCTAGGAAATACAAGAAGAACAAAGTGTCAAAGAGAAAACTTAACATACACACAGAACCACCAGCTAAATAAAACTCTAGAGCAGAGAGAGAAGCTAATCAACTGAATAAATCCATCAAGATAAAATGATGACCTGAGGGCAACAAAAAATTACAAACCATACTGAGAAACAGGAAGACATGGACCATTCCAATGATCAAACTAAAAACCAGAAAGAGATGCGGATCATCGAACAACTAATCAAAGCTGTCTAAACAAATATCATGGACCAACTTAATGAAGTGAAGGAAGAGATTAAGGATATTAAGAAGACACTGGGAAAACATACTGAAGAAATTGTAAATATACATAAAAAGATAACAGATATGATGGTGATGAATGGCACAAACCAAGAAATCAAAAAGATGCTGGATTCACGTAACAGCAGATTTGAACAGGCAGAAGAAAAAATTAGTGATGTGGAAGACAGTACATCTGAAATCAAACAAATAGTAGAACAGATAGATAAAAAGTTAGAAAAAAATCCAGCAGGGACTTAGGGATTTAACTGACAACACAAAATGCATAAACATACACATTATAGGCATACCAGAAGGAGAAGAGAAAGGAAAGTAAACAGAAGGAGTGTTGAAGGAAATAATGGCTGAAAATTTCCCAACCCTATTGAGCGAGATGGACGTACATGTCCAGGAAGCACAGCACACACCAAATAGTATAAATCCCAATAGGCCTACTCCAAGACATATAATTATCAAAAGGTCCAAAGGTCAAGACAAAGAGAAAATACTCAAGACAGCAAGAGAAAAGAGAACCATCACATACAAGGGAAGCACAATAAGATTAAGTGCTGATTTCTCATCTGAAACCATGGAGGCAAGAAGACAGTGGTATGACATAGTGAAGGTACTAAAAGGAAAAAAACTTCCAGCCACGAATTCTCTATCCAGCAAAGCTGGCATTAAAAAATGATGGAGAGTTCAAAATATTCGCAGATAAACAGAAATTAAGATAATATGCCAAGAAGAAACCTGCACTTCAAGAAATACTAAAGGAAGTTCTACAGATTGAAAGGAAAAAGCAGGAGAGAGAGAGTTGGAGGAGAGTGTAAGAACAACTAAAAAGACAAAAAGAGAAATAAAAACAAAAGATGACATACATAAACCCAAAGAAAATATGGCTGATGTAAGAAATTCATTGAGAGTAATAACACTGAATGTTAATGGATTAAACTCACCAGTGAAGAGACACAGATTAGCAGATGGATAAGGAAATATGACCCATCTATATGTTGTCTAAAAGAAACCCACCTTAGACACAGGAATTCAAGGAGGCTGAAAGTGAATGGCTGGAAAACAATTTTACAAGCAAACAATAACCAAAAAAGGGCAGGAATAGCTATCCTAATATCAGACAAAATAGACTTTAAGTGCAAAACCTTTGTAAGAGACAAAGATGGACACTATATATTAGTAAAAGGGGTAATCTCTCAAGAAGAGAGAACAATCATAAATATTTATGCACCTAATTAGGGTGCCTCAAAATACATGAGGCAAACACTGGAAAAACGAAGTGGAGAAATAAATGCCTCTGCACTTATAGTGGGTGAATTTAATACACCATTAACTCCATTAGATAGAACATCTAGAGAGAGAATCAATAAAGAAACAAAGACTCTGAATAATACATTAGAGGAGCTGGGCCTAATAGACATATACAGAACACTACACCCAAATACAGCGGGATATACATTCTTCTTGAGTGCACATGGATCATACTCCATGGTAGACCACATGCGAGGCCAGAGAACAACTCTCAATGAATTCAGAAAGATTGAGATTATACAAAGTAATTTCTCTGACCACAATGGAATGAAGTTGGAAATCAAAATGGCCAGAGAACCAGATTAGGCACAAAGATATGGAAGCTAAACAACACACTCTTAGACAAACAGTGGGTCAAGGAAGAAAGCTCAAAAGAAATCAGTAACTACCTCGAAACAAATGAAAATGACAACACAACATATCAAAACCTATGGGAATATATAAAATAACATTTATGTAAGAAAATACACATATATGCATATATATTTGTATATCATTTTACAAATATTGGTATGTACTGTGAAAAATCTTGATTTTTATGAACAATAAAAACAAACAAACAAACAAACAAACAAAAAAACAAAAAACCTATGGGAGGCAGCCAAAGCTGTACTGAGAGGGAAATTCATAGCCATAAATGCATCTATTAAAAAAGAAGAAAGAGTTAAAATTGAAAACCTAACTTCACACTTGGAGGAATTGGAAAAACAACAACAAACTAACCCCAAAGGAAGTAGAAAGAAAGAAATAACAAAGATTAGAGCAGAACTAAATGAAATAGAAAATAAGAAAGCACTAGAAAAAATAAACAAAACCAAAAGCTTGTTCTCTGAGAAGATTAATAAAATTGACAAACCCTTAGCCAGACTAACAAAGAAAAAGAGAGAACAGATGCAAATACACAAAATAAGCAATGAACAAGGTGATATCACTACTAACCCCAAGGAAATAAAGAGTATCATAAAAGTATAGTTTGAAAACTTATATGCCAACAAGAATGATAATTTAGAGGAAAAGAACAAATTCCTAGAAAGTCACAAACAGCCTACATTGAAGAAAGAAGAAATTGATGAACTCAACAGTCCAATTACAAGTAAAGAGATAGACTCAGTCATCAAAAACCTCCCAACTAAGAGGAGCTCAGGACCAGATGGCTTCACAACTGAATTCTACCTAACATTCCGGAAAGAGCTAACACCAATTCTGCTTAAGCTCTTCCAAAGAATAGAAGTAGAAGGAACATTGCCTAACTCATTCTAGGATGCCAACATTACTCCAATACCAAAGCTAAACAAAGATACCACAAGAAAGGAAAATTACAGACCAATTATTCTAATGAACTTAGATGCTAAAATCCTCAACAAAATACTTGCTAATCGCATTCAACAACATATCAAAAGGATTATACACCACGACCAAGTGGGATTCATCCTGGGTATGCAAAAATGGTTAAACATAAGAAAATCAATCAATGTAATACACCACATACACAGATTGAAAGAAAAAAAATCACATGATCATCTCTGTAGATGCAGAAAAAGCATTCAACAAAATACAGCATCCTTTCCTTATAAAAACACTGCAAAAAATAGGAATAGAAGGAAATTTTCTGAACCTGATAAAGGGTATACTTGAAAAACCCAAAGCTAACATCATCTTCAATGGTGAAATCCTAAAAGCCTTCCCTCTGAGATCGGGAACAAGAGAAGCATGCCCACTATCACCACTCCTATTTAACATTTCTTAGAAGTACTTACTCGAGCACTGAGGCAAGAAAAAGATATAAAAGGCATCCAAATTGGAAAAGAAGAAGTGAAAATTTCATTATTTGCAGATTACATGATCCTATACATAGAAAGCCATGAGAAATCTACAACAAAGCTTTTAAAACTTATAAAGGAATTCATAACGTCGCAGGCTACAAGATCAATGCTCAAAAATCAGTAGCATTTCTGTACACTAATAATGAGCAATCTGAGGAGGAAATCAAGAAAAAAATACCATTTACTATAGTAACTAAAAGAATCAAATACCTAGGAATAAATTTAACTAAAGATGTAAAGGAGTTATATACAGAAAACTACACAACACTGTTAAAGGAAATCAAAGAAGACTTAAATAAATGGAAGAATATTCCCTGATCATGGATAGGAAGACTAAACACCATCAATATGTCTATCTTACCCAAACTAATCTACAGATTTAATGCAATCCCAATAAAAATCAACACTGTATTTTTTAAGGAATTGGAAAATCTAAGTATAAAAATTTATTTGGAAGGTAATTGGCCCTGCATTGCCAAAGACATATTGAAAAAGAAAAATGAATTTGGAGGCATCACACTACCTGAGTTTAAAATATACTACAAAACTACAGGGGTGAAAACCGCATGGTATTGACACAAGGATACACACATTGACCAATGGAACCGTATTGAGAGTCCTGATATAAATCCTCACATATACAGTCATCTGTTATTTGACAAGGCCACCAAGCACAGTCAGTTGGCAGAAGATCGCCTCTTCAACAAGTGGTGCATGGAGAACTGGATATCCATATCCAAAAGAATGAGAGAACACCATCTCACACCTTATACGAAAATCAACTCAAGATGGATCAAAGATCTAAATATAAGAACTAAGACCATAAAGACCTTGGAATATAATGTAGGGAAGCATCTACCGGACCTTGTAATAGGAAATGGTTTCATGAACTTCATACCCAAAGCACAAGCAGCACAAGAAAAATAGATAAACGGGATCTCCTCAAAATTAAAAACTTTTGCATCTCAAAGGATGTTATCAAGAAAATAAAAAGGCAGCCTATCAATGGGGGAAAATATTTGGCAACCATATATCTGATAGGAGCCTAATATCCTGCATATATAAAGAAATCCTACAACTTGAAAATAAAAAGACTAACAACCCTTTTAAAAAATGGGCAAGTGCCCTGAAAGACACTTCTCCAAGGAAGAAATACAAATGGCTAAAAAGCACATGAAAAAATCCTTGACATCTCTAGCTATTAGAGAAATGCAAATCAAAACTACATTGAAATACCATCTTACACCCATTAGAATGGTGACCATTAAATAAACAGCAGACTATAAGTGTTGGAGAGGATGTGGAGGAATGGGAACCCTCATCGACTGCTGGTGGGATTGTGGAATGGTCCAGCCACTGTGGAGGACAGTTTGGTGCTTCCTCAGAAAACTAACAATAGATCTTCCATATGATCCAGTGATTCCACTGCTGGGTATATACCCAGAAGAACTGAAAGCAAAGACATGAACAGATATATCCACACCAATGTTCATAGCAGCATTTTTCACTATTGCCAAAAGTTGGAATCAACCCAGGTGCCCACCAACAGATGAATGGATAAACAAAATGTGGTACATACATACAATGGAATATTACTCAGCTGTAAGACGGAATAAAGTGCTAACACGCGGGATAACATGGATAACTCTGGAAGACCTTATATTGAGTGAAGCAAGCCAGGCATTGAAGGATGAACAGTAAATGACCTCACTGATATGAATTAAGGAAACTGAGCAGTCTCTGATAAGTTTTCTGAAAGATAGGTGTACAAGAAAGAGAAAGAAAAGAGAAAGTTGTGAGCCATCACTCATATGGACTTAACCTATGGTAAAGTGATAGAGTGTAGTTGTATATTGAAGGGATAGGACAGGATGGTAGTGATATATTGGGTTGGGTGTTGCAGGGTTGACAGGTGGTGGATTGGGAAGGGTGGGTTAGAATACCCAGGATACTGAGGGGAGAGCAGAAATATACAAGTGGGCATCTCTTAAGAGCAAGGGCGGTTCCTAATAGTGGAGGACAAACCAGTGTGTCATGACCTCTTGTTGCATGTAACTATGAATCTTGTCATCCAATGAGTCAAGTCTGGGTGTCGTCATGGGACCCGGAGTGATGGGGAGGGAGGAACAGAATAGATCAAATGGGGGGTATTTAGTGGTCATTGGAAATGTTTTTCTTTACCTGACAGTGATGGACACAGGACATGGTAAATATCATCAAAATTTATAAAAGTGTACAATCCAAAATGTAAACCATACTGTAAACCATTGACAACATTTAGTAGCTATGTTTCACTATCTGTATTTCAGTTATAACAATGCTATCATCCACATACAAAAAGGTTTTAATATGGGGTGAGGAAAGGGGGAGGAGGTTGGGTATATGAGAGTGTCTTGTATTTGGTGTGTGACTTTGCTGTGACCTAAAACTTCTTTGAAAATTAAATGAAAAATTGTGAGACACTGGAAAGTGAGAGGGGGAAGGTGCCACAGTACAGACTGGACACCAGATATTGCAGTGATAAAAGGCAAAATGTAAAAAAAAAATTTTTTTTTAATTTTTAAAAATTTTGTCTCATTTTTTTAATAACCCAATCCTTTAATTTAATTTAATTTTTAGTTTTTTTTTTAAGTTTTCATGTATTTAATCTCTTACATTTAAACATCATTATTATTTAGTTTTCTTATTAATTGTATTTGGCTATTGTATTGGCTTCATCTTTAAAGAAGCTTTGGATCACAGAAGGGTTACAACTGGGGCAGGCGGGTATCGTTGATGGGTGGTGTCAGGGATGGGGGTGCATGGGAGGACGTTCCCCCCAACATACATAAAAGTATATAAAATTGTTCAGATGCTTATGGGGCATGGTCACATTTATCATTCTCAATAAATGAGAGAATACTGAATTCCCACCCTGGGCAGCTCTGTCATATTCTCCAAGGGAGTAACAACAGTCCCCCAAGTGTAGGGGCAGTGTCTGGCAAAGGAGGATGATCCACTGACGAACCCTTGTTATTGATGACTAGCCTTATGAGCCTTTGCTCTTGAAATTGAAACTTAGCCTACTGTTATTGGGTGCCTAAGGGTTGCTTCCTGAGAGGCTCCTTGTTGCTCAAATGTGGCCTCTCTCTAAGCCAAACTCAGCATATGAATGCATTACCTTCCTCCCAGTGTGGGACATGACTCCTGGGGATGAGCCTCCCTGGCAACAAGGGATTACTAACAAATGCCAATGGGCAATACAACTGGAAAAAGACCTCGAATAAAAAGGGGAAAAGTTAAAGACAAATGAATTCATATGGCTAAGAGTCTTCAAAGTGAGTTGGGAGGCCAACCCAGAGGTAACGCTTATGCACATCTCAATAGGACCTCATAGGCTTCCAATGTGGATACATCCCAAACAGAGGGGCTCCTGAGGGCTCTGGAGACACCCAGGTCCTATATCAGGGCAAATAGCCCCAGAGTTTTGTGCCTTATCAGTGGGCCCTACTTTGGAATCCTTGTTCCTAAGAGTGACAGAGTTGGACCCAACTATGTCCTCCCTGCACATGGTCCATCAGTCCCTTCTGTTCAAATCTATATGTGTGGCCGGAGTTTGTAGGTATACTTCCAGAGACCATCGTCTTTGGGCTGTCCATATGCCAGCTGGACCCGGAGTTTTGGTTGAGCTGCAACTCCTACTCTACAGCTCAATGGACTCACCCTGGACACTTGGTGGGGAGATGATGATGGACAACAGCCATCCCAGGGAATAGAGAGAGTCTGCAGCTGCTGGCAGGATAATCCCATCCATCTTATCCACGAGATATAAGCCCCCTCTTACTTGGAGGTGGAATGGACATCACCATCTCAGACTCCTCAGGATTGGGGAAAGAGCTCTCTACTAGAGTGGACTTATTGGTATTCTGTTATAGACATATTGTGATTGGCTCAACATCAATGTGGAGCCAGTGACTACTGGATGCTTTAGGGGCAGGGAGAAGGAAAAGCAGTTGTAATACAGGGGCTTTTTCAGGACTTGGGAATTATCCTGAGTGACATTGCAATGACAGATATAGGCCATTTTATATCATTATATAACATGCAGAACTGTGTGGGAGAGAGTGCGGTCTACAATGTGAACTATGGTCCATGCTTAGTGGTAAAGCCCCAAGATGTATATATCTACTGCAGGTGATGTGCCATACTAATGAAAGATGTTTATATGGAAGGTTGTGGGAGGAGTGGAAGGTGGGGTATATGGGAATCCCTACAATTTTTGTGTAACAATTATGTAATCTAAGTATCTTTTAAAAAATAAAAAATAAAATTATTATAGGAAAAAAAGCAGTGGTGAAATTAAATCCTGATCTTTGTGATTGTACTGAACTTCAGCCGCTTCATTATCCTGTTATGGATTGTGCAGAGAAATAGTCAGAAATATTGTTATGGAAAATAACCCTCTAGCAAATATGCAGGTGGTATATATTTCTGAGCCAGCCCAAAGAAAACACAGAAATATTCAACTGTGAAGCATGTTGGAAGAAAGTAACTCTGCCTTTGGAATCATGATTTGACATTGGGGATACAAAACAGATTAAGTATATGAAGGTTTATGCCAAAAAGACATAATTTATTTGCCAATCTGCAAAGGAAATTTAGGCATCGTGAAAAAACACTACTATTGAAATATAATTATTTTGTGGTCCCTTGGGACCTGGAAATTAAAAATCTAAGCAGTGGTTACCCAGGACCAGATGAAATTCCTAGGATGAGAAATACTGCATCTCTTGCCTCTTTATGGCCCCCATCTGGGTTATTTGGCTTGTTGGTCTGAAATTTTTTCCCTCCTTTCCACTTCCTAGGTAGGACTATAGAAATTGATTTGGCAATTACTAGTTTGTCACCTAGTTACATCCAGTCCTCTGGAATTTTAAAATCATGTAGAAAAGAAAACATGCATTTAGAATACTATATGAGCATAATTAACATTATTTGGTAGTGAAGGGATGCTAAGAAGGAGAGGAAATTCTTTAAAATGCTGGACCAAATGGTTAAAGAGAATAAAATATACCCATGGTTTTTATCAGATCTGAACTACTTAAAGCAAATGTCAGTAAAATCATAGTAGTGGAGTTACACCTTGTGTCAAGAGTAAAATCTTTGGAATTTGCATGAAAATACCAATACTATTACTAACTCTTAATGCCAAATGATCTATTGATTGATATTTCCCATGGCTTTTTCTACATCTACTTAACAAAGGAAGCAAGAGTCCTTTTCCAGTGAAATTGGTTTATTTTTTATACTTTTTATTATTATTTTAAAAAATACTTTAGATTACATAAATGTTGCATAAAAATATAGGGGATTCCCATATGCCCCACTCCCTACCCCTCCCACACTTGAGATGGTTTTATGCTTAGATGTATCACAGAAGCAGAAGGAAGCAAGGTCTTTTTCCTTGTGTTCAAAGATGCATTGCTACAGTCTGAGACTTTTCTACCAGTTGGTTCCCTGCAAGGACTTTCCTTCTTACTCGTCTTCATGAGCACCGACACAGGACTCTCCGCTCTGTATCACCTCTGTTTGATATTTTAATGTTTTTACTTGTTTAAAGAAACTGGAAAAAAAAACTTGGTAGAAGCAACCAGAAGAAACTCTTTCTTATATATGAATTTGGGGACTCTTCTAAAATCTTCAGCTGGGATTTCCATGAAGCAGAGTACAAAGTCGCCCTAGCCTTAGGAATGCAAAAGGTTTATTGGGGGAGTAACTCCTGAGAAGAGAAAGCAGAAATGGGGCAAGAGGAACCATCAGACTATTATGCTGACCTGACAAACTTGCATCTAGTCTATAGAGGGCCATGGAGCAAAGACTACATGATAAAGGAGCCCTGTGCTGGGTGGAGATGGCATGCTCTTGGCCACCATCATCTCACTCAGCCCCTGGTTGGGGGCTCTGGGAAGAGCATACTTGTGGCTGGAATGCTGAGATGGATGGACCCTGTTGACACCCACTGTGGGAAGCCCCAGTTATAGCCACACTGCTCAGGGTTGGGCAGTGAGGATTCCTTGTGGGAGAGCTGGTGGCATGTCTCTATATTGACCACAATGATGCCTTCCTTTACAGATAGGTTTGGGAGGCAGCTGGAAGGTGAATCCTCCATCTATCTACCACTGGACTATACATGACAACATCCTGGCAGGCATTTCTCCAGAATATTCCTGAAAGCCCCCAGGACCATTCACTCTCCTCAGGCATTCCTTCTGAGAAGGTATTTTGTGTGCCAAGTCCAGTTTGTCTTTTTGTAACTATCAAGCTGTGATGGCTTCCTCAGGATAACCTGCCTTCCAGAGTATAGCCCACTATAAGGTCACTATAAGGTCCCTTTCACAGTACCTAAATTTAAACTCCAGGACGCCCAGAGAAACCCACAAAGCCAAAACATCAAGAAGCACACTCTAAGATGACCTGTGAAACTGGGCCAGCTGTGGGGTTTCCTGATCAAATGGAAAGGTGAGCTCCTGGGTGTGAGTGGGATCTTGGAGACTCTTTCCTGCCTTGTCTCTCTCTAGAGCTTGTTAACGAATGCCAAAACAGTATCAAAACAGACCAGACCATATAGGCTACAGACTTGGGACATCAACTCTTGGCTTGGCTTGAAATAGAATCCCATGCATGAGATTCAGGACCCTGAAGCAGGAGGTGAGTCTCTGACCTCTGGTTCCAGGGAAGGAAGCCACAAACACACTAATAGTGGTAGTGAAAACATGGCCCCTCTGACCCACACATTTTCCCCAGGGACTACACTGCCTAAAATCCCATGAATTATTTTAGGCTCTTGAGGAACATCCATTTCCCACAAAATAATTCCTGATAGGGGTCACTCTTTAAGTATTGCCAGCTGATATCTTATGGGAATAGTTGCTGTCTAGAGGGAGGGCTCTTGAGGCTAAACCAGAAGATGGGTGAGAAAGAAAAGAAAGGGTCCATGAAGGTGAAGATGAAGGATGGGGAAACTGGATCGGTGGTGAACGACTTCTAAGCACACATCTGAAAACTCACCCAGTTCCCATCCTTGTGTGATATGGAGTCATCCCTGATATCAGTACTGACCGTGATAATAACAGCAGTAGTAGAAGTTAAGATTCCCTTTGAGTAGCTGGTTTTGTGTCATACTTTATTTCATGGCAATCCACTGAGGTCCCTGTTTTCCAGATGAGCAAATTGAGGCTTGCAGAGGCCAAGAAACTTGCCCAAGGTCACACAGCTAATGAGGTAGTACCTGACCATTAATCCTGAAGGACAAGCCTTGGTGAATGATCATGGCTCTACATTGGGAAACAGATGCCTCAGGGAAGCCTGATTTTGTCTTTCCCTGTGGTTGCTCATCTAAGCTGTGCAATAATGGCTTTTGGTATTTCTCAAGTTCCTTCCAGTCTCTGTCCTGTAACTGCATTGCAGGGATGGCCAAAAGGGAAACCGTTATCTGTTAAAATCTCTTAGTCAGTGCAGAGAGGCACCACTTGGACTGGTCATGACTCTCTATAGTCTTCAAGGCAAGTATGAAGGGGCCTGGAGATGGCCATGGTCTTTCCTAAATGGAGGGTGGGCTTGGGGTCCCCTATGTGCTCTTTTATCATGTTGGCTGGAAGTATATTCCCAATTGTCTTTCTGTCTCTGTCTCTTTGGCCCACTTCTTATTTTTTTTTCTTGGAGTCTCGTGCATCCTTAGTATTTCCCCCAACCCCATATCATCTGCTTCCATTCTGAACTGCTTCCCTCTGAACTTGCTGTACTATAGAACCTAAGGTATCTTTTTCATTTCATACATTGGGCAGTTTCTATTTTTATTCTCTGTAAATAAACTAAATTAGTTATTTTCTACCTGGGTGACCCTGGCTTGCTTGCTTTCATTCACCTATCTATTTCTATTTATCTGTCTATTTGTCTGTTTATCTATCTATCTATCTATCTATCTATCTATCTATCTATCTATCTATCTATCTATCCATCCTTTTGAAGGTCAGAGAGCTTCTTGGCAAAAGATTTTTCCCCCCAACTCCAAGTGCTGCAGGGAGCTCTGAAATGGACAATGCTGAGCTGCAGAGGTTGTGTATTCTGCCCAGGCCATTGCCATCGGGCACGTACTTCCAGAGAGAGTCTGTCTAAACTCTGGTGGAATTATGCTCCTTTCCAGTGGAAGATCCCTGGGGAAACTAGGGCAGCTCCTGTTCAGGTCAGGCCATCATAGCTTTGCAGACCCCAACCAGGTGAGAGTGCCCACCCAGGGTAGCCTCCTCTAGATACTCTTCTGCAACTTTACTTTTCTCACTTCACAGTATATCCCTGAAATCACTTTGCATCTGTTCATAGAGAGTCCTCTCATTTTGATCTACAGCTGCCCAGGACTCCACTGTGTGGCTGTACCACAATTTATTCACACCTCTGTGCTGTGTATGGGCATTTAGGATGTTTCCAATATTCTGGAAACATAAATCATGATTCAATGAACACCCATAAGCATATACATTTTCATATTGTTGGAAGTATATATTTAGGCTCAATTCCTAGAAATAGAATTGTCGAGTCAAAGGGTAAGTGCATATGTAGTCTTGTTAGGTTTGCCAAATCCCCCTCGAAAAGGGTTGTACCGATCTGCATTCCCACCAGCAGACTCTGAGGGACTGCTTCCCTATAGCCTTGCCAATGAATGTGTTTCATGCATTTAAATTTTTGCCAGCCTGGTAAGTGATAAATGATATCTCAGTGTTGTTTTAATTTGCATTTCTCTTATTGTGAGTTTGAACATATTTCATGTTACAGGCCATTAAGATTTCATATATATTTATGGGTATACATATATTTATAAATGCATACGTTCATGTGTGTGTGTGTTTTGCCTGTTCATGTCTTTTTTCCATTTTTCTATTGGATTTTGGCTTGCTGTCTCTTAGTTGTTGTTTTTCATATTTTTTGGGGGGCCCACAGGGGAGGAGGCCTCCTGCCTGTCAGTGGAGGTGCTCACAGATTCTCACCCATTCCAAGCTTGGCCCTGACAATCCTGGGGATGGCAGGCTTGTTGGGCATGTTGCCATCCTCTTGACCTGGCACTGGTTGGTCATACTGGAGTGCTTGATGTAGAGGTTGGCTGGGGGCAGAATTTTAGCAAGGGCCTCATGGTGAAGGACACCATCAGTACAAGCTTTGGCCCAGACATTCTTGAAGAAGGCAGCAACTTTCATGGCCATCTTGGTCTCGGCAGTGGCAGCAGCTTGTCCATCACATTTTAAGAGTTGGTTATACATGAGTCCTGTGGTATATGCTACAAATATTTTTCCCAATTAGTCACTTTTCTTTAGTTTTGTGTATGGTATTTTTTTCTTTTTAAAAATTAGTATTCATTAATATAATGTTGTTTGAAAGTCTTGAATATTAAAGTTCCAGTTTTGTTGGTTCTCCACACATTTGGAGGGACAGACACTCTGATGGGTCTACATAGTATCACTATGTAGGTTTATAGTTATTTGTGTTTAAATGCATTTATTTAAATTTGCAAACCAACTTCAGTTTTCTGCTTAGAAATATCTTCAAAGAAAAGCAGAAAGCAGAACAGAAATGAACTACATGCCTTTGAACAGGAAATCTGTGAAAACTCATTTGTTCCATTGGAAAAGTCAGAGACAAGATTTTTTTTTAGGATGACATATCTTTATTCAGAGATTACTTTTGAACTTATAACATTTTACTTCTTCTCAATCAATATTTATGCATCCAAGTTATTTCTCTTGTCTAGTTGTATTGACAAACATTTCTACTATGATGTCAAGTCATACTGGATGATAGATACCTTTTCTCAGTATTTCAGACTTAGGAACAACATAGACTTTCTGGCAGTGGTTTCAGGTCAATGTTATGCCTCATTGTGAGTTACCCTCTTCCCTCTTCTCTCTCTCTGCAGTTTTTTCCCCACCTGCTTTTGCATGGCAGGGGTAGGACAGGGATAGGGCAGGGGGTGAAAGATTTTGTCCTGGGATTTGGTGATTTTTCTTTCTGTTTACAGGTATTTTGAAGTTTTGGCATTCTTCAAGTTCTGCTGATGGTGATTTTTGGGTAGATTTAATTTTCTCTTCTTGCTGTTCTGTATTGTTTTGGAAGGATATAATGGGAAACATGTAGCTAATATGGCTACATTGTCTTTAGCTGTATACTTTATTTCAGTCAACATTATTAAGTTATACTTGACAAATACTTGTAAGTATTTGCTTCATATATTTTGGGACTCTTCTGTTAGGTACATATATATTTATTTAATTGTTACATCTTCTTACTGAATTGTTCCCTTTATCAGTATATAATTACTGTCTTTGTCCCTCAAAACTATTTTTGACTTAGTATCTATTTTATCTAATATTAGTATAGCCACCCCAGCTCTCTTTTGGTTACTACTTGCATGATACATTTTTTCCATCCTTTCACTTTCAACTACTAATGTCTTTGAATTTAAGGTGTGTCCCTTGTAGACAGTATATCTATCATTGGGCTATGCTTTTTTCATCCATTCTGTCACTCTCTGCCTTTTAACTACAGATAATGCAAGACTTTCTTCTCCATTTTGCTTCTTAGCCTTTGTAAATCTTACCATTTTTGTCCCTCAAGTCTTCTGTTAATGCTTACTTTCATATTTATTTGGATTTCTGTATTGTATCATATTGAGTCACTTCTCATTTCTACCTGAATATATTTTTCATATATTTTCCTTGTGGTCACCATGGGGTTGAAATTTAACATCCTAAATCTATAAGAATCATATCTGATTTGATACTAACTTGACTTCAACCATATACACATACACTCTTCCTATACCTTTCTATCTCCCCACTATTTTTGTGCTTGTTACAAATTATATCTTTGTACATTGTATGTCCAAAACTTTAGGCTTATAATTACATTTTATGCATTTGCATTTTAGCATCAGTATGAAGTAAGAAGTAGGGTTACATACCAAAAATACAA
Source organism: Cabassous unicinctus (assembly GCA_029593785.1). NCBI lineage: Eukaryota > Metazoa > Chordata > Mammalia > Cingulata > Chlamyphoridae > Cabassous > Cabassous unicinctus. The sequence continues at coordinate 2,233 of JAQZBX010041788.1, read as the reverse complement.
TACAATATTATTGGCATTTATAATTACTCAAAAGGTGACCTTTACTGAAGGCCTTCGTTTCTCTATGCTGCTTTGAACCACTGTCTAGTGTTTTTCCTTTCAGAATGAAGAACTCCATTTAGCATTGCTTGTAGAGCGGGTCTAGTGGTGATGAACTCTCTCAGCTTTTGTTTCTCTGGGAATGTCTTAATTTCTCCCTCATTTTTGAAACTAAGTCTCATTGGATATAAAATTCTTGGTTGGCAATTGTTTTCTTTCAACACTTTAAGTCTTTCAATCCACTGCCTTCTTACTCCATTCTGTTGAGAAAACAGCACTCAATTTAATCGGCACATCTTTGTATATAATAGATTGTTTTTCTTTTGCAGCTTTCAGAGCACTCTCCTTGTCCTTTGCATTTGACAGTTTAATCAAACTGTATGTGATGGGGCATATTTTTTTCCTCAGGTTTATCCTGTTTGGTGTTCTCTGGTCTTCTGGAAATGCATATTCACGTCTTTTGCTCTGGTTAAGGAGTTTTTTGACTTTATGTCTTTGAATATTCCTTCTGCCCCTTTCTCTCTTTCTTCTCCTACTGGGACCCCCATAATACATATATGGGGTTACCTGATGATATCCCAGAGGTCTTCTATGCTATTTTCAGTTTTTATAAAATTTTTTTCTTCTCTTTAGCTTGACTCATTTCAAGTGTATTGTCTTTGAGATTGCTGATTTTTTCTTCTGCCAGCTCCAATCTGCTGTTGAAACCCTCCTGGGAATTTTTCATTTCAGTTATTGTAGTCTTCACTCCAGTAGTTCTGTTTGGTTCCTTTTAAAAACTTCTGTCTCTTTACTGAGATTCTCATATTTTTAATTCATTGTTTTACTGCTATTCCTTATTTCTTTCTCTGTATTTTTCTTCATGTCCTTGAGCATATTGAAGAATTTTTTTTAAGGCTTTGTCCAGTATATCTGTGGTCTAGTTTTCTTCTTTGACATTTTCTGGATTTTTACCTTCTTCCTTTGTATGGGCCATCATTTCCTGTCTCTTGTCCTGTAATCTTTTGTTGGAAACTGTTTTGAATATTTTAAAATATTAAATCTGGGATTTATTCCCTGGGATGTCTGTTTCTAGAGCTTGTAACTAACTGGTGATATAACAGACTTTTTTGAGTATTAGCCCTCCTATCAAAAGGTCCATCTGTGGTGATGGCAAGTGCAGGGTCCCCCCTGTCTTTTCTGGGCCTGTGTCTTGTCCTGTGCTTGTGCTTGCCAGTGGCCTTAGGAGTTCTTCTATTTACAGGAGTTTGAATACCCTCTCTATTTCCCAGAAGACAGACCTTCTTCTTCTCCTGGGTGTTCCACTGCTGGAATTAAAGCAGGTAAGCCTTTGCCATCTCAATTGTTTTGTACATTATTTTCATTGTCTCAAGCTCTTTTGCCTGGAAGGGAATTTCTTGGAGGGTCAACATGCTGGAAAGGAATTTCCCAAGTCAGTCTTTCCAATTGAAACAAGTCCAGGGACCCACAAAGGGAGGGCTGGCAGGTCCAAACTGCCCTGCAGAAGGGATGAGGGAGGGGCCAGGAAAGGTGCCAGGAGCATCTTCCACAGCTCCCCAAAGCTGTTCTTTCTTGACCTGCCCTGCAAATGCAGCCCTTCAATTGTCCTCCCCAGCTGAGGAAGTGTAGCATCTTTAAATCCCCTCCTCCATCTTTGTCCCCGGCATGTTGGAACCATGGCTGCCCTCTGAGCTGGGTCCCTAGTGATCCAAAGTCACTGATCAAAAGCTGTAATCAGCAATGGACCTGTCCCCACCCTGGATGTTGGGAAGTGGATTTTTATGTCCTTTTAGGCACCAGCAAGCTATACCAGGGGCCGGGCCCCACTGCAGTCTGCCATGAGATTGGGGGGTGGGTGCTGGTGACTATCATGTGGAGAGAGCCATTTACTGGTATTTACCACAGTTTGCCAGCCTCTTCTTTCTGTTCTTCCCTGGATGCTCTACAGTGTCCCACTGGACTCCAGAGCTTTGAAATAGTTCATTCAGACAGTTCCTGCCTGTTTAATAGCTGTTCAAGTAGAGGGAATGATTCCTGGGGCTTCCTGCTCCACCATCACCCCACCATTCTTCCCAACAGCACTTTTGAAGGTCATGCTCAGAATCAGTAGGGGAATGTTGTTTGGGCCCTCGTTTTATTTCACTAATGCTATTATTTTAAAGCATTGCTTCCTTCAGGTAAAGTTTAAAGGGAG
>JAQZBX010041787.1:0-22211 GCA_029593785.1 Cabassous unicinctus | reverse complement strand
GACTTTAGTCCATTGTTCATTCCCCAATCTTGAGGATTTGGGGATGATGATGCCTACTCTGCTTCTAATTGAGAGGGAGCTTAGATCCCATGAGGAAGATGGATGGAACTACTTTGCTTGCAGTTGTAGAAACTCTCTTGTTTCTTGGGATGGGCATTGCTCAACATTATCTCCTTGTTAGTTGTCCTGGATGAGGCCAATGAACTGGAAAGTAGGTGTTACAACTCTGCTGAGATTCAGGGCTCAACTGGCACTCGGACAGATCAAAGATTTAAGTCTCTGGGACATATGTTTATCAAGTATAGTGCTAATTATACGTTCAAGTGAAAGGGTCAGAATTGCCAGGTGTAGAGAACCTATAAATGAGTCTAGCTCTGTTACATAGTGTAGTATAAATTCCAGAGTAAGGCCCACTGACAGGATGCTGTCTGCCCTGTGTATAGTTTCTGGTTGTCTCTAACGCACTCAGGAGCCCTGCTATTGGAGACACTGTCTGCTGTGATAGTCAAGGAGATTCTGCAGAGACTCGCGTACGTGTAACCTCTGGAATGACCTCCTGACTCATTTTGAAGTCTTTTAGCCATAAAAGCTCATTTATATTTACTGTTTCCCCCTTTTGATCAAGGTCTTTTTCCATATGCATTGCTGGTAGGCACTTGGTAACAATCCCTTGGTGCCAGAGAGGCTCATCTTTGGGAATTATCTCCCATGCCAAGTTTTGCTTAGAGAGAGGCCACATTTTAAGGAGACTTTCAAGAGATAACTTAAGCAGTCTATAATACTAGGATAGGTTTTCAATTTCACAAGAAAAGTTTCATAAGTACAACTATTAATTACAAGGGCCTGGCATAATGGTCTGTCTTCCTTCACTAGGCACTGCCCTTGATTTTGAGGGATTCTTCATGTCCTATTAGAGAATGTAGCAGAATCCCCAGGATGGGAATACAATATTCTTTTGGTTATTGTGTGGATTTCCACCCACTGAGACAATGCCATTGACCCCAATCATATCAGTTCAATGCTGTCACATGTATCCACTGCCGAACCACCCCCTTCCACATTATCACAGATTTTGCCCATTTTGAGCAGCAGCTCACCAACCTCTACTCCCTTTCTGTCTCCTGTATCTTCCAGACTCTAGCTCTGTGAGTCTGCTCAGTTTGCTTATTTCATATCATTGAGGTAATGTAATATTTTCCTTCAGTGCCTGGCTTACTTCACTCAACATAAGGTCTTCAAGATTCATTCATGTTACCATGTGTGTTAATACTGCATTCCTTCTTACAGCTGAGTAATATTTCACTATATGTATATACCACAGTTTGCTTATCCATTCATCTGTTGACGGATGTTTGGGTTGCTTCCAACTTTTTAAATGAACATTGGTGTGCATATATCTGTTCGTGTTCCTGCTTTCAATTCTTCTGGGTATATACCCAGCAGTGGGTTTGCTGGATCATATGGCAGTTCTATATTTAGCTTCCTGAGGAAACACCAAAGTGTGGGGAAGCATCTATGAGATCCTGTAGTAAGAAATGTTTTCATAAACTTTGTATATTTTGTTTTTACTATTTCAGGTGGCCCCGCGAACCAAACCTGGAACGAACCATGTGGGAGGGAAGAGCCCAACTGTTTGAGCCATATCTGTTCCCTATCAATTTTAAAGAATATATCACACTAAACAACGTGTTAATAATAAGTGTGGTGGATTTATGGGAGCTCTGAATTTTCTGCATAAATTTTTTGTAATCCTACAATTTCTCTCATAAAATATAATAAAATGAGGAAAAAAAATAAAGGCCACGTGGTGTTTTGTAGGCTCTTTAGAATAATTTTTATCTTCTCTATTTTTCCTTAGAGATATTATCCACCTTGGCTTTCCGCTTAGAGAAGCATTCATTCTTTTAAAAATAATTGGCAACTAGTAAATATTTCCCAAGTTTCAAGCTAATAATCGTAGCTATAATTTTTGTGAAGATGTGTGTGGTGAGATTAGTTGTACACATATACTATCTCATAAATTATCTGGTAATTAAAGGAGGAGTTTGTTAGATACATTTATTACCCAAAGCATTGATACTACCATGTGTTCAGATATATGTGGCAGTGAAGAAAAGCACATTACTAAAGCATTCACACTTTAATGCTCTACTTTGAATTAACCTGAGATATCCTTTTATGTTAATTTTCCTAAATTCAAAATTAAATATTGTTTTTCAGTGATTATGTTTATTGTTATGGTCGTTTCTTGCTCATGCACTCTAGAGGAAAAAATATACCACCGAGTACTGCTAAAGGTAATTACATAGTATTGTTAATATTATTTTAAAACTTTAAGAATAATTGCAAGTTTGAAGGCAAACAAGAGTGAATTAAAGATGACATTTTATAATTTCTCTAAATAAACATTAATCACTCTTCATTTTCTATTTTATGAATCCAAAAAAGCAAGAGCATAATACTTCGTTTATGCACTTGCACCTTTGTTTCTAATACTTTGGTGGTTTACACCAGACATGGCACCATATAAATGTGGAAGGAATGATTATCTACTGCTCTGTAGATAAAAAGTACCTGTGCAACTCTAGAATTCAAACATAACAAGGTAAGAAAATATTTTTCCTGGAAAATTGGCTTTGTTTTTTAATATATGTTTAAAAATATGAAAAAGAACTCCTTGGAAGTGCTAATTCTGATAAACATTTGTGAACAATGACCATGTCATTTAGAACTGATTGCCAAATTTGTACTGGTTGCAGAACAAATTCTGATTCTAGATTTAGAAATTACTCTGATACCCGCATTAAGCCTACAGACAATTTCAAAGAATTTTTCAGAATAAAGTAGAGATAAGAACAAGGACATATTAACAAAAGAAACAATACCAAATTAAGATGTGATTGAGGAAGAAAAGACCTGATTTATTTTCAATTCTAAGGTACATCCTCTCCACCAAACACCAGGAAATCAGTCATTGAAGACTTAATGAAGAGTATAATAAATATTCTAATAAGTATGGAAATTCGTGAACTGTTATTTACTAAAGGAATGCGAAGTTTTCATCTAAATAAAGGATTCCTGATTTCATATAGCGGGGAAAGGGATCTATCACATAGAAGGAAAAAATATTAAGCAATCAACATTTTTTTAAAAGAACAGGAAAACTTCGGATCAGGAAAATGAATTGCAAAATGTAATCAATGAAATGGGGTGCACTTTAAATATTTGAATTTAAAAGAAAGAAATAATTATTTGTGAAATGATATAGTTTTTTTCTGTTAGTGCTTATCTTCTTTGTTGGAAAATAGTTTAATTTGCAAAATGCAAGGTTTGTTCAAATTATTAGGAAAATGATCAGCTGACAACATAAAAAGCCAATCAAGTGCATCACTAAAATTTTAAGTTAAAAACATGATTCTAGGGGAGCAGATGTGGCTCAAGTTGTTGAGCGCCTGCTTCCCACACTGGAGGTCCTGGGCTGGGTACTTGGTGACACCTAAAAACAACAACAACAAAAAAGGAACAGCAAGCAAACAGACGAGAGAGCCAACTTGGGGAAGCCCATGTGGCTCAGTGGTTGCATGCCGGTTTCCCATATCAAAAAGGAAAAAAAAATCTTGACTCTATAAAATATCTCACCAATCTCTTTTCTCAACTCACTAATAGGTTTGGCTATTATGAAAAATAATCAGATGCAAGTTTGAAAATATTATGTTGTGTTTTTCATTTCTCTTTGATAGAATATTAAGAATGACTTCATTCTTATTAAATATATAAATGCATTGTTATTTAATATAGCACTGAAAGAATATATTTAATCATTATTACTTTTGTATACATTTGCAGAAATCATACTTATTTGCATAATATTTATAAAAATAGGATCAATTTTGAAATTCTGTGTCTAAAATATATTCAGAGGATTTTTCATGAAAATATCTATTTATCAGTCTTCACTCCAAAATATAGCATCTGAATGAATAAATTTGTTTCAAATGAAAGGTGTTTATTCTTTAAAGATGCATAACTTGCTTAAGAAGACACTTAGCTGTTTTGAATTTATCAAAGTTGGAATATACATAATTGAGAATTCTTTTAATTTTAACTATAGTAATTTTCTGCTTATATTGTATAATTTGCTAATTTTTTACTTCTTAATTTCCAAATCATTACCATAATGGTGGCCAGAGGATATCCTTATAAATTTAATTAACTTTTAACATTGTGTCTGTATCCCCTTTCTCTTTTCCAATAGCATGACTTTTCCCCTAAAAGTGTTCTTATGTTTTTGATTTATCAGATATTTCTCTCTTTTAGTTATCTTTTTACCAAATAATGCATGCTTTAACAATATGAGGGATTTTATTATTACTATATATAAAGGGGTTTTAATGCATTATTCTAAGGATATACTAGCTAGTTTTAAACCAAATGAGTCAGCAATGTTTACAATCTAATGAATTAGTGTGATTTTCATTGGAATTAGAAACAGGCCTGCAAATTGTAATAAAATAAACCTTCCCATTTAAACTTTTGACATTACTTCTGAATCTGGACCATGAAATCAATTGGATGAGCACGAAATCAGCATAAACCATCAAATTCGATTAAAAAGTTGTATGTTGGGTTATTACATTATTGGAAAATTAAATTTAGCCCTATATTTTGTAATATCAATTTATTAATAATATCTTTGGAGCAAACATATTGTAAACACATTACCTATTCTTGTCATTTATTATCTTTCATTGAATCTTCAAAATGAACATTGATCTGACATTTGCATTTTCAGTTTTAGGAAAGTGGTTCAAATTGTGTATACACCAGATAGTGCAAATTAGAAATAAATAAATTGAACTACAGAAATAAGTTTTTTATAAATTATATTATTTCTATATTAAAACTAGGACTATCCCTTGCAGTGTACAGAGGCCTCCACTGGCCTGAACAGATTTCAGGCCAATCTGCTCCTGCTATAGTCTTAACTCTTAGAAGCTCTATGAAACAGTAGAAGCTCTGAATACATCATACAGTTTCTATGTACATTGTTCTCTTTGCTGTTTATTAAGTGGTGTGTTACTATCTAGACATTGATGCATGCTGTACACATCTCATTTAATAATTACAGTTGAGGTCAAAACTATTATACTACCCTTTTGTAGATGAAACAACTAAACATAAGTTAAGGAAATTTTCCAAGACCATTTAATTGGGAATAAATGATTCAGGGCAATTTCCAAAAACATCTCTCCTAACTTAGCATTATTACTCTCTTTCTAAAGTTCTGTTATATTTTTTGTGTTGTTCAGTTAAAACTTTTCACCATTAACCAATAAAAGGCCTGCCAAAATATTGATCTGAAGAGTGGATTTCCTTTTGTCTCAGTATCCATAAATACGTTCATCCATCTCAGAGCCATAGCTGGAAAAAAAGGTGGATTAGCACAGATTTAAGACCAGTTTTTAATATTTAATTGGGTCCACCTTTTTCTATATTTCTGCTTTATTGAGACAGTAACTTCCTCATATTCAGTCTGTTTTTATCACTGGGAATCTGAGATTCTAATACATGAAAAGCCACAATTAAAAGCATAAAATATTATCAGAATACAGTTGCCCCATCCAAGTCATCACACACATCCTATGCCAATACTCCCTTGTATGAACAGTCACTAATTAGCTGTTTGAGTGACAGTTGGACATGTGAAGAGTCAGGCAATGTGGCAAGAAAACAGCGAGTTTTCACTTTAGTGATCCTGCATCTGGAGAGTAGGTTTAGATCTAGGTACCTGTGGATGGAGATTGTGAAGAGAAGCAATGCATTTTCTATGCTCTTCCATCAATTCTTATGGTCATGGTTAAACACGGCATGGTTTCCAAGGACGGACTACATTTTGAATTTGTTTGTAAGTGTAGCCATGTTGGCTTAATAATCAGTTTCATTTTTTCCCACAGAGACAAACTTAACAAGTATTTATTTTATTTGGTATTACTCTCTTACCTGCGCTTTCTTTCCTCCTTTTGCTTTCTTTCAGAAATTTTCTTTCTTTATTAGTAGTTCATTGAGAAGTTAGAAAAGATTATACTGGGGGTAGAAAAATATTCATTAATATGTAATCTAAGGTTTTAGAAATTAATTGTAGATTTTAGTTCACCAAACTGGCAATATTCTAATTTGAAGAACTTAATACTTTAAAACTAGTGGATTTTGATTGAATTCTGAACTTAGCTCTTTATCTAATTAATTAAATGGGAAAAAATCTGGAATTAGTTACAATTAACTGGAAGTATATAGAGAAGGGGGAAATCAACTATCATGGGTTTTACACATCAAATTCTGAAATTGATTTGACCTCCATAGTACATTTAAACTCTTAGTTTAATATTCTGTGCTCAGTTCTTGACAATACCTTCAAATTCCAAAGAATATTATATTTAAAGTGTGTATGTTCCTGAATAAGGTTCATTTTATTTATCCTTCATTAGAGGTAAAGCCACTCATGTAATTTCTGATTTCTGTAACCTTTTATTTCTAGAATTTAATTGAAATCACAAAAGTGAAATGAAGAACCATATCAAGCAGATAGAGTTTATCCTGCTGGGACTGACAGATGACTCTTAATTAGAGATGGTAATTTTCTTATTTTTTTTTTCTAAATTACTTGTTGAGTATGACAGGGAACTTAACCATCATTGCCCTCACTCTGTTGGATTCCCATCTAAAGACACCAATGTGTTTCTTCCTTCTTAATTTTTCTTTCCTAGAAATCTCATTCACAACTGCTTGCATCCCCAGATTCTTAGTCACCATAGTGACCAGGGAAAATACCATTTCCCATAATTTTTGTGTATCTCAGTTGTTTTTTTACATCTTTCTGGGGTGTACAGAATTTTTCCTTCTGGCTGCTATGTCCTATGACCACTATGTTGCCATCTGCAAACCTCTGCATTATGCATCCAGCATGAGCAGAAGAGTTTGTCTCCAGCTTGTACTCAGCTCCTGGGTAACCGGCTTCCTGGTCATTTTCCCTCCACTGATTTTGGGGCTTAACCTGGATTTCTGTGCTTCAAATACCATTGATCATTTCATTTGTGACGTTTTTCCTATCCTACAACTTTCTTGCTCAGACACACATGTATTAGAATTGATTGCTTTTTTATTAGCTGTGATGACTCTTATTGTCACCTTGTCATTAGTAATCCTATCTTACTTCTATATCATCAAGACAATTCTAAAATTCCCTTCAGCTCAACAAAAGAAGAAAGCATTTTCCACCTGCTCATCTCACATGATTGTTGTCTCCATCACTTATGGAAGTTGTATCTTCATCTACATAAAGCCATCAGCAAATGAGAGAGTTACTTTAAGTAAAGGAGTAGCTGTGCTCAATACTTCAGTTGCACGTTTGTTGTATCCATTCATTTATACTCTGAGGAACCAGCAAGTTCAAATAGCCTTGCAAATTGTATTCAAAAAGATATTTTCTCCTTCAGAAAAATGAGACTGTTTATTGAAATAATTACCATGAAGGAATAAAAGGAACACTGAACAAAAATTAATTTGACTCTTTTAATTTAAATACTCATATCTAATAATTTCCTAGGTCACTTCAGTCTGCCTGCATTTAGAAATTATTTCCATTCAATAAATTCTGAGTTTAACTTCCTGTTATTCCATATGAAAGACATCCTACTGTAGAAATTAAAAATTGCAAAATTATATCTAAGGGAGCTATTTTAGGATAAAATTAATAAAGGGTTTTGATTGTATTATAGAATATAAATCTTTGGGGAGCATCAAAATTTTAAATCAATAATTTAAAAAAGTGTATGTAATTTTAACTAAAGCCATGTTCTTGAAAATTGTCAGATAATTTGAATTTAGTCATCATCATATACGCTTAAAATGTTCCAAGAAAACTTACTCTTTAAAAGAATAATGTACAGCTTTATCTTGTAGAGTGAATATTCCAAATGTTAATTGTCAACATAGGAAAGCTTAATTTTCTTTGAGCATAAATCATTTATTTAATTTGTTTAATTTTATTTTAGTATTTATATTGGTCACATTTTCAAAATTGCAGTAGAAAATAAACTATGATTTAATACACCAGTAATTGAATTTATACACAAATTTTTTTCACAAACACGTAAAGAAAGTTAATTTCTTGGATATGCCAATGAATTTATTGAATAAATGGGAATATATGATGAACTTCATGACCTGTCTTATAATTATTGGTTTTTCACTATGTGTAAATTTTAAATAGTAAATTATATTGAATATGATTGTATTAAAATTTAAATAATACACTAACTTAAAAATAATTATATTTCATTTTCTTCAAAGTAAGGGTAAAATAATCTATTATGGTTTTTACTCTCAACTATCAGTTCTTAGATCACATAGATTCAATGCTTTATAATTTTTCTGTTGAATATGTCATTGTAACAATTCATTTAGTGGAGTGGTGCTGATTAAGCTACCAACACTACGATATCTTCCATTCATTGTAGTAGTATTAAGTTTTGGCTATGCCTATAGATACCATGTATTTCTCTAATCAATGTTTTTGAAAATATTTATCTATGAATCTTATGATCAATGAGATAGTAAACATGAATAGTTCAATGAAAAATGTATTACCAGATTATTTGTGGACTCTTTGGTCTTCAAGCTAAATTACAAGTGAAGGGGTTTCAGGAAATTAAATGCAAAGTTAAAAAGCCAATATATTTCTAAAAATATCAAAACAATTGTGTTGCTGCCTGTCTGCCTAGAATAACTTAAGGAGCTAAATATATAAGTTAGTGTGCTAGATAAACCTGCAGTATGTTTTCTTTATCTGTTGAATAAAAAATAGAGCAGCATGTTCCATTCTCCAACATCACCTCTGTGGAAGACAGCATTTTCCTAAATGGCTGCAATAAAGCAATGTCTCCCATCCAACATAATCTTACAATATGATGTTGATACTGCTTTCAAGAACAAGAGGAGTCAAAGTTTCATTCTCTTGAATTTGGGCAAAAGCTAATAACTGCCTCAACTAGCAAAGTGTGGGAGAAAAGCTGTTACGTGATTCCAAGTTTCCTTTATGGCTTTTTCTATTTTGCCATATTTGATCTTGAAACCCAGGCAACTCACTCTTAAAAAAAAAACAAACTGACAGCCAGATTCAACTGCCATACATCAAAGATGCCATCAGATGGTTCCAAACTCAGTCTTCATGTCTTCCATGTGAGACCCTAAAGATAATGGCGCAGGGATAGGATCTGCTCTACTCTTTGTACAAATTCCTTACATCAGAATCTGTGAATCCACTAAATGGCTGCTTTAGACCAAAAAACACTGAGGAAATTATAAAGCAACTATTTTAATCTGAATAACAACCAATTTCTCTTAATTTTGTCCACATGATATCATGTATGACTGTTTCATAATAGAAATGTGGAGGTCACGTTGAAATATTGACCATAGTTTTTCTACAGATATCACAAGTAATCCACAACTCAGAATAGAAGCTTGCAACTGATGTGTGAATCTTTACAGTAAATAGGGATGCAGGTTCCATCAATATATTCATTTGTCAAAACCCACCAAATTGGCTCATAATATTTGTGCATTTCTTCAGATGTAAATTCTATGTAAAATTGTAAACAACAATTGAATTTTGATTCTTAGGTTCACTTTAAGCAGTGATATGTGTTATCAATCTATAATGATTTTAATGCATATTCTAGACTTTTACAAATGAGTCATTGAAGAAAATGGCATACTAGTTTCTCCGTGTAGGAGAAAGAAAATACAAATATGGAAAGAAGGATGTCTATTAAGTACTTTGTAGAGTGTTGCATTGGAATTGGAGGTATAAGTATGAACTTATCATATATATATATTTGCATTATATTATGTATTATATATTTACATTATATATATATTTATAATTAGGTATTGTTTCACATCTCCCACAAAGACAAGTTCAAGTCATAACCCCTAGATAATTGTTGCAAAACTCATTTTTAAATAGGACCTTTAAAGATCCTGTTAATATGAGGCCAAATCAAGTCAAGTTTGACCTTAATCCTGTAAAATTGAAATCCTTATAAGCAAAGGAAATTGGACACAGAATAGAAACCACAGGAGATGACAGAAAGAGACAGATCATCATGTGATGGAAGCAGAGAATAATGTCAGAATGATACCACCAGAATGTAAGAGACTTCAGATGAGGCATGGCCTGCCAATATATTGATTTTTGCCAAAGGGTGCACTAAAAAAAAACTGTTGTTTAAGCCAACCCATCTGTGATATTTTTATGGCAATTCTGGCAACTAAAATTTTATATATATATATATGTATTGTTTGTGTATGTACTATATATATATATAATCTCTGTGTTCTGAAAAGGCTTATAATCATAACAAACCAATACAACAAGTGTCAAATCTTGGTTTTTAAATACCATTCTCCACAAAATGAAGCAGTGATGCTTGGAGAAATGGCTATATTCAATGCTAGGTCAAGGAAAGGTCATCTTGTTGCAAGTAAGTACTCAAAAAATTAAGAAAAGCATATAATTCAAATTCAGAAGCCACTTTGTAGAGATTCCTACTTATCATATCTGTGTTATATGACCATCAAAAGAAACTATGATAGAAATTAATTATAATCTATTGAGTAAAATAAGAATCCTTGAGAAATGCTGTTGTAAAAATTAATGAATTAATATATGTGAGAGAGGGAAAACATCTACCATAGGGAAAAAATATGCCAACTACTAAATATAGAAATAGTAATGAAGTTAGCATATCATCAATGGATGTTAAAATTAATGGATAAAATTTTCATGAGGAACAGAATATTTACATCAAGTAGGTCCTCCAAAATTACTTACTATCACAAGGAGAAATTAAGACTTCATACCTTAACCAAGTGATTAAAGTTATCATCACCAGTAATGTGAAAACCAGCATCATATAGCTCTTAATGTTATGCACTAAGAATTCATCACTGTGTGAATTCCTGCAAACAATCACAATTTAATATTGAAGAAAATCAAATGAGCTCTAGTCCCATGAATTCTTTAAAAATCTCAACACAGTAGGTTAAAGAAAGACTAAGAAAATATTCCATATTAAAGGAACTTAACAGAAATGAGGGCTAAATCCAATGCATAAACCTGGTTATGCTAGAACTGGATATGGGGAAAAAGAAATAAGGGACTCTGCTGAGAAATTTTATAAAATGTTAAAATGGACTATGAATTGGATAATAGTGTTGCAGCAATTTTAAATGCTCTGATTTTAATAAATAATTATACTTCAGTTATGAAAAAGAGTATTCTTGTTAGGAAATATTCTCTGGGGTAATTAGGGATACAGAGGCAAGAGGTCTTAACTCACTATCAAATGGTATTATAAAAATATGTATATTTATGATATATGTGTGTATAAATATACATATATATAAAGAGAATAATAATGGAAATCATAAAAAATAAAAACAATTATTACTCTGTATAAAGGGCATATGGAATTCTTTTTTTAGAGTTCTTTGTACTGTTTTTAGAACATTTCTTTAAGTTGGAAATTATCAAAATGTTAAAATAAGACAGACTTGGGATAAAACAACCATTCTCAAATTATTCATTGTTGTAGGCTTGCCTTACAAGTGTCCTCATGATGAACTGCAATAAAATTACCAAGTCTTTTCTTCATTTCTTATGAGTAGTTGACTACAAATGACTAAAAGCTACAAATTTCCAATGAATCAACTCATTAAGAGTTTCTAAAATTCATGCTCATGGTCAATTATTATTAGGATAATTGGAGGTTATTGATGTCTAAAATATGATATTTTTAAAGAGGATACCACACATACATGGAAACACCTCTACTCAAACATTCTCACAATTTTAGGAAAAGATACAATGTTGTAAAATCATCTGTAATATGATCATTTGTTGACTGAAGTTTTCACTTACTGCTATTTTCTTTTTTATGTAGAATTATTGTTAGGTAAAATCCAACCGTATTAATTTTCTCTCTTTTGAGTTTTTTTTTAATATTCTTATTATATAGTGAGAAGAATTGCTTGTAATGATAATATTTTTTTGTAAAATACTTTTAACTAAGACTTCCAGATTTAGACATATGATTGTATTGCAATTCAAATATGGTTCTTCCGTATTTCTATTGCTAAAGTGATGTTTCTATCTAAGAAAAAATAAGGAATGCACATATTTTCCTTCCAATTTTTATGACCCTTTAACATCATCACAAGGTCTTTTCAACATTAAAAATGTCATCTAAGGGTACTGTGGTTCAAAACAAAACTAGTATAAAAAGGCTAATAACACCATTATTTATAATGGGAAAAATCAGGAATCCCCATCAACTGGTGAATGGATAAACAAAATCTGGTCTATCCATACAATGGAATTTTATTCATCCATAAAAAGGAATGAATTACTGATATAGTCTACAAGGTGGACAAATTTTAAAAACATTATGCTAAATGAAAGAAACTAGATACAAAAGCTCACATCTTCTGTGATTCCATTTATATGAAATGTCCCAAAATAGACAAAACCATACAGACAGAAAGCAGATTAGTGGTTACCAGGAGGAAATGGGTAGTGACTGCTTAGTGGAGATGGGTTTCTTTGGGAGGGATTAATGAAAGTGTTTTGGAATTAGATTGTAGTGATGGTTACACAACCTTATGAATGTACTAATAACCACTAAAGAGTACACTGAAAAATAATTAAAATGATGAATTTTCTGTGATGTGAATTTTACCTAAAAAAATATAATTCCACGAAAGTGTACCAAAAATCGTACACTGGTTTGGAGATCTAAGAGACTTCAGAATCCTAACTTCATGATTCTCAGCCTTCTTTACCGAAAACTTTATCTTGTTGGAAGCGAAGATGTAAAAGTGAGATGAGATGACAGAATGCATTAACCTGCAAGGATAGCATTTAAAACATAGCTGACATTTTTGGTGAGAACAATTTTTAGTTCAAGAGAATCACAGGGACCCAATGACTGTGCCAGCTCATGCTTCATTTACTGTGCCAGCTCTTATTCCAGGGACACAGGGCACAGGTCACTGCATAATCCATTGGTAGATGTTCTATTCTTAGCATTCCTCTCTTGTGTTCTTGTGCTGCTGCAGTGGAGGAACCCGGCTGCCTCCCTGCGAGGTACAGATAAACCACCTGAGTGCCCACCAGAATCAAATGTCTTCAGTGTTTACATATTTTAGGGGCAATATGGGAAGGAATTTACTCACATTCCTTTATCTCCTAAAGTTTTGTATTTTATCCTGCCAGACTGATACACCTGATCCTGACCACAGGATGTAATTTTGTGTTCCAGAAAAAGGTGGCAGACTGTGCTAAGACTGCCCAATACCACAACACGGAATTAGAAAACAGAGGAGGAAGATATCACAATATGACAAGGCATTAAAGAAAATATAACAGTAAGTGGAATAATAATAGATTAATGCCAAATAAACGATTTTCAAAGTGGAACTAAAAAATAGCTTAACTATATGCTGCTTAAAGAAACATACTTTAGGTAGAAAGACACAGAAATGTTCAAAGATTTTAGTGATATAAAAAAGAAAAGCTATGCAAAGCAATTTATTGTTCACATTATGTGCAATTACTATGGAATATCACCCAATAGAGCTATTTGAAAATGTCATTTGAAAATAATTTATTCTACATTTAATTTGGGTGCTTTTTTTTATGTTTGGGGGATCTTAATTCTTCCATGGAACAGCAGTTGTGAAAAGTTGATTTATTGAAAAATGTATTAAAGGCTCTACCTGGGATTATGGATTTGTCGGTAATACAGATTTGTATATGGAATATACAAATCTAAGATTTGTATGTTATAGTTTAGTTGACTCATTATCAATATAAGATTTCACTTACGTTCAGTGATTTTTCTTGTCTTAAGGTCTAGTTGGTTTGGTATGCATATAACCACATCACTTTCCATTGTTTAGATTTGCTCTTGGATAGTTGTGTATCCCATCCTCTTAGTTACAAAAACTTCATGTTGTTACATTGAAATATTTTCTCATGTAATAATACAAGCTAAAAACTGATTCTGATAGTTTGTCATTTCATTTTCTATAAATATCTATAAATATTTCTATATTTATCAGCAGTTACAATAATTATTACAATAATTTTGTTTTAGTTGGTTTTAAGTCTATCATCTTGCTAGTTGTTTTCTGTTTACCTCGTCTGTTCTTCATTCCTTTATTCCTCAATTCCTAGAATGATTTGGATTAAGTACTTTTTTCATTATTCTTTTTAATATGATTTTTTAGCTTCTAGTTTTATAATTTTTATAACATTCATTATTTTCTTTTTACTGTCTACCTTAATATTTTTAGCACATCCTGAAAAAAAATTATAAGAAACTTACAAGAATTATATACATGTATCCAATTCCTGACCCTGATGCTATTGTCACATATTTTACTTTTATGCATATTTTAAAAGCCACAAGATGTGAGTTTTACTGTTGCCTTCACTCACATGCCTATATCACTTGCATGCTTTCATTTAGGGTCATTTTGCTTTTCTTTTCTATTTTTTAATTCATTTTATTTTATTTTATTATTTTTAGAGAAGCTTTAGATTGCATAAATGTTATATCAAAAATAAAGGGGATTCCCATATACCTCATCCCCTCCCCCCCACACACTGTTCCCCATTAACAACATCTTTTCTTAGTGTGGTTTATTTGTTAAAATTGATGAACACATATTGAAGTATTGCTACTAACCATGGCCTATAGTTTACATTATGGTTTATAATTTGCCTAGCACAATTTTATAGGTTTTGACAAAATGTTTAATGGCCTGTATCCATCATTGGAATGTTATAAAGAACAATTCCAATGTCCCCAAATGTCCCATATTACACCTACTCTTTCTTCTTCCTCCCATCAGAATGTCTGGTGACCACTGCCTTTATATCATATTATTCCATTACTAGAATATTAATAAGTCTACTTTAGTCCATAGCTACATCCCTCCTTATGTTTGCTCATTCCTTAATATTGAGGATTTGGGGATGCTGATGCCAACTCTGCTTCCAATATAGAGGGGGTTTAGAAGAGGACCATTTTTCTTTCGTGTTTCTTTGCCTTTATTTTGATAACTATTTCCATGTTTTGGCATGTTTTTTTTTCTTTCTTTTTTTAACATTAGTGATTTGAAGGTGCTATTCCATTGTAGTTGGCTTCCAATTTCTACTTAGAGTGGGTTGTTTTTCTTATTACTGATGATAATGAATGTTTTCAATGTTTTCTAATTATGTTTGTCTTCTAACGCTTCGCCTATGATGTACACAGTTATGGTTTTTCTTGAGTCTTTGGGGGGTTTAATGATGCTTATGAAACAATGAACTGATAGTTTTAATATACTTTGGAAATCTTTGGTGATTATCTATTCAAATATTACCTCTGCAATATTCTTTCTTATTTTTACGACTTCAATTATACATGTTAGCAAGTGTGACTAAGTCCCACATGCCTCTTACTATATATTTGGTTCTTTTAATTTTCCTTTCTCTGCATTTGATGGAAGAGTAACATAGAGAGTTTAAATATCCTCTTTTCATAGTGGAAGATCATTCTTTCTCAGTTACTTTTCCCATAGAGAGTCTGGATATCTTGTTCAATAGAATACAGAATAAGTGTAAAGTGATATCAGATCCCTTTCCAATAAATAAAAATCAATGGTGAACCATTTTCTAGGTCTCAAAATTACAACAAATTCCACTCTTTAACTGTGGCTTGCTATGCTTTTTTCTTTAGGTTAATTTATTTTCAGGTAGAATTTGATGCTCTCTAATGGTTGTTACATATTATCTTAAAACAAAGAGGAAGACTTTTGTTTCTTCCATTTTTATAGTCACACCTCACAATCTTCCTATGCTTCCTATGTGCAAAATAGATGAACATACAGACCTGGTAAATTAGAGAAATGGAAAAAGATTACACAAGGAAATAAGTTTTAATATTAAAAAAATGCAATCAAAACAACTTTATAATAACTGAAATCTATGAAGTGTATTTATTTGAAGCCTCCCCCTCCCTTTTCCTTATAGTTTTTTCTTGTTTTCTTAGCTTTAACAGAATATTAGGTTATTTACATAGTAATGATGCTTGATCTTCAAAGATAACTCTACCATGGCAGGAACCTTTGTTCCCTTGGGTATACCTAACACCTAGAACAGTAGTTTGTGTTTATTTGAAGTTTATATGTAGTTTTTGGTATAGATTTAACATTAATCAGTATTTCTTTGATAACATTTTTTAAATCAAGTCTTTAAGGGCTTGTTTCACATGCTGGTTTCTTAGGGTGTAAATGAAGGGATTCAGCGTGGAAGGAACAGAGGTATTGAGAACTGCTACACCTTTGCTCAACGCCACCCCTTCCTTTGCTGAAGTTTTGACGTACGTGAAAATGCAACTCCCATAAGAAATGGAAACCACAATCATATGCGAAGAACAAGTGGAAAAGGCCTTTTTCCTTTGCTGGGAAGAAGGAAACGTCAGAATTGTTCTAAGGATGTGTGTGTAGGAGATAATCACCAAGGTCAAAGTTACCATGAGTGTGAATACTCCTAGGAAAAATGCCATGAGCTCTAGGAATGTTGTGTCTGTGCAAGAAATCAGCAAAAAAAGAGGAGTCACAACCGAAATGGTCAATAACATTGGAGTCACAGAAATCCAATTGGAGACCCATAATCACTGGAGGAAAGATAACGAGGAAACCAGCTAACCAGGAGCTGATGACAAGCCTGTTGCAGACATTGTTGCTCACTATACTTGTGTAATGCAGAGGTTTGCAGATAGCCACATAGCGATTATAGGACATAAGAGCCAGAAGGAAAAACTGTGGCTCCCAGAAAGAATTTTTTAAAAAATACTTGTGTCAGGCAAGCATTATAGGAAATGGTTGTGTCTCCTGTAACAATGCTGATCAGAAATTTAGGAATACAGGCTGTTGTGAATGAAATTTCTAATAGCAAGAAATTCCTGAGGAAGAAATACATGGGAGTCTTCAAAGAAGCGTTTGTCAGTGTTAACATGATGATGGTTGTGTTTCCACTTACACTCAATAAGTACGTGAAGAACATAAAGAAGAATATCATGATTTGTAAGTCTGGGTCATCCGTAAGTTCAAGAAGAAATGAATTTTGTAATCGATGTCTTATTTGGTATGCTAAGCTCTGAATTCTGGTAGATCTGTAGGTAGAAGTAAGAGTAGATGTCAATTCGTCATATGATTTCAAATAACTTTGAAGTGCTTATATTTTGCACCAAAAACCAAAAACGTGCATTTAACAAAAAATAGCAAAATAGCTATCCTCACAATTGTAATCACTTTTAAGAATCTGTTTAGTAGTAAAAGATTGTTTTTCTTTGAAAAATATAGATTTTTAATCTCAGCTTTGTTAATCACCTAGTATATATGCTCTTTTTTAATATTACTTAACTCACAGAAAGTTGTCTATAATTTTACAGTTATAAAAATGAGTAACAAGATAAATATTTAGCTTACTTGACTGTGCTTTTTGGAAGATTGAGCAAGTTATTTAAATATAGAGTATTTTCTTAACTTTAATGGCCAAAAACTACCAGATGGTAATTTTGTCATTGGAAAATATATTTTTCAGTCACAAGGCAATTGTTACCCTAATGTTACTTGGTTTCTATCCATTGTAGAAAACAAACAAACAAACAAACAAACAAACAAACAAAAACAAAACTGTTTATGACAATTTAATAAAATACTCCCCTTTTTGCCTTTATGCAATATTGAAAATATTAGCTCCTCCTCTGACTAATATTGGCACACAACAATGCCAATCATTGTGAAAAACAGAGCCATGGAGGGAGCCAGTGTAGCTCAAGAGGTTGAACACACACAAGGTCCTAGGTTCAATCCCCAGGCATGGTAACTAAAAAAAGCAACACAAGAACAACAAAAGCCATTCAGGTAAAGTTTCAGTTGGGCTCCTCAGTAATGATGATGGCAGATGAATCCCATTAAGAGTAAATATATTATTTCAGAAAGTTGTATGACAGTCTTTTACAAGCTCTGCTATCAAAAATAATAATCTAATAAAATTATATTTCATGCAATGTAGTTTCCAAGGATGAAACTGGAAAAGTACATATGTTAGAAGTAAGACAATAATATATAATTTATTATTATTACTATAGAAAAATATCCATATATCCCTAATCCCATGTCCCACAAACCTCTGAGTGTGACCTATTAAATGACTCATCCTACAGAAGAGGAAATTAGGGTACAGAGTGCTCATGTGTCCTGCCAAAGTTCAGATGGGTAGCCTGTGGCAGATAGTGTAGCATCCGTGCCTGTCTTCTACTGTGCCATTCTCACTGTTTAAAATAGACTCAAGCTCAATTTTATCTGATGAAAGGAAGACTGAATGAATAACTGAATAAATTATGCCCAGCCCAGAGTAAGACTGCCCTCAAGATACAGGGATTTTTTTCAGAAGTATGAGATTAGCTTCTGTATTTATCCTTCAATTATTCTGAATTAGTTGATCCTGAATGATGTAGATACAAATAGTATCTAGGTAATACAAATCTTAGAATTGTGGTGAGGCAGATGCTTAAAATCCTGAAATATATTTACCTGGGAAGTTCAGAATGGTCTACTGCTACCATTTCTAGGAAGGGAGAAATGGGCTTGTTGATACTTCATATACCATGTGGTTAGTCTGTTTAATTAACAGATTCAAAGTGTAAGGTGTCAGACAGTATGCAGATGACAATTGAATGGGCTATGCATCTTGTCTCTGGAATAACTATACTCTCAACTCTGATGAAGTCTGGCTGAGAAAACTGTACCTGACGTCCCCCTGGGGCAAGTGTGATTAAATTCTGACCTCAGCTCTCACAAAATTTGAAAGATAAAGGCAGAGAATATAATGCAAGAACTGATGAAATACCCTCAGGCTGCATAGCAGAAAGGGCAATTTTTAGAATTCTGTGATCTGAAATTAAGTTATCAATGTAAGTAAAGGAACTGGGCCCCACTATGTCATGGACACTTAATCCTCAAAAGCTGTGAGGAAAACAGCAATGCCCTGAGGCATCTGAAGAACCTCAGAAGGAGGTCAGTAGGCAACAGCAGAGAAATACAACATGCAGACTGGTTACTCCTAAACATTGCCATAAGACTTTCAAGTGTCCCCTGTCACACAAAGGCCACCTTGGAAAGAAAACTATGGTGGAAAAACTTTAGATATAAGGGGCAGAACTTTAGGAGAGTTTGAATTGATTGACTATTTACCCAAAAGAGAAAGAATTAACCTAAAATAGACTGTTTTAATATGGAAATATGAATTTATTTTTAGTGAGCAATTTCCATTTTTTTTTTTTATACCAGCAATAAGATTAGAGGATCCAGAGAAAGATGAAATTGTACTTGGAAAACAAAGAATCTACATTTTTTTTGTATAACCAATAAGTAGCTCCAACATTTTTACCCTTTTACCAGTATTGTAATATATAATTTACAAATGAGATATCTGATACTAAGAAATATTCAAAATAATAATTATCTTTTAAAAACCCAACAACATGTATTTAAATGTCCCAATTTCTAGGACACAGGTTCTACAAAGAACACTTAGAGCAAGTGGCAGATCTGCCACTTTTGGGCTAAGTCTCAATATGGATGAACACCAACCAAACAGACTTTAGGTTGAGAATATGGAGAAAATACTTACCCAGCCCTAAGGAAACTAATATATAAATTTTCCAGTATTTGGAATATCAGGCAGTATAGTCTATTATTCTCACACTTACACACATGGCAATTAAAAAAAAAACAAAGAAGGATAAGCCATAATGTAGTAGTATTTCTTTTGCCATATTTTGTGGCTTAGTGTAGTTCCCATTTGATTACTCTTTATCAAAACCCATCCATTTCTCAATCCAAAGCCTGGATCCATAGGATGAGAAAATCCAATCTGTATTCTTCCATAAATATTTTTTCTGGAATTTAAATAGTACGTATTTCATGACTTTTCTAATATTGCTGAATGATGCAGATTTTTGAAATATCTTTTCTCCAAAAGAAAGAAACACATGTGTTCTTGAATATGCTACAAGAGGTGATGTTTTCTGTAGGAAACCTATAGTTATCCCTTCAGAGACATAAAAACTAATGAATCAACAATGTAATTAATTATGGCAACACTTTTTAATTGGATTCCCTTAGGAGACATTAGTTGGAGGAATATAGATTCCAGCTATAATGCTTGACTATCCAGAAATCAGAGGAAAGACTGATGAAGTAATGATCCCCTGCTTGCATATTATCCTTCTCATTATGATTTTAAATTGAAAGAGACTAACCTTGTCCTCTATTCTATTTCAGTGAGAAAACATGAACTAAGAGACCTAGAAAGAAATCCAAACTAAGTGATTCCATAATGCCACAGGCTGAATAATAGTAGCATAAGTAATGTTGAGGTTCTCCATTGGAAAGATGATGAATATTTATGAAGTGGTATAAAAAAGAATTATAAATTTATTAAAAGAAATAGTATCTTTGAATTTAGAGAATATAGTTAAAATGTGTGATCCCGTATTGGATATATTTAGGGTAAAATCTTAGGTCATTAGCATACTTGATTCCAGACTTTGATATTGAGTATATAAAGTATATAGAATTATAATGTATATAATGTAAAATATCTGTACCTGTCACATAAAAGTTCTATTTTTTTATCACTGTGTTAACAAAAGTTGAAAATAAAGCAAAAATCATATTATGAAGTATATGGGAAAAATATACCTCAAATATAAATATGGAGATTATGATAGATAGAAATACTTTAATAATCTTTCATCAATTGTAACAAAGGTAAATAATGTTAAAAAAAGTACAATTATTTTTAAATGCTACCATCAATACTGACAAATTTTAGAAACCAATCAATGTGTTGGTGGTGGGGTGGTGTACAGGAATCCTGGATTTTATGTGTGATTGTTGGCATACTCGCAAATTCTCTAATAAAAAATCATATTGCAAACTGAAGGACTATACTAGTTTTTCCCATGATGTGAGCTCAATTTCAACATTTCTACCCACTTAAAAATTAGTAAAATATCCAAAAATTTAGGATGCTTTTAGCCAGAAGAATGGAAGTGGGAGTGTTGATATGTGGTCCAATTCTGAATACACTTTGAAGTATATTGGTAATGGAGTACATGTTGAGTGTGAAAAAAAGAGAGAAGATAAGGATGAATTTGTGATGTTTGGCCCTGGTATTTGCAAGAAAGGAGTTGACAGGAAATAGCGGGCTATAATTGGAAGTGTTGGATTCGATTTAGTCAACTACACAGTCAGGTACAGGACTGGAGTTGAGAGGAGAGATATGAACTAGCGATAAAAATTTGGGAATTATCATCACATAGTGATTTTAAACATGAGGCTGGATGAAAGCATCCTGGGAATAAGGATAGAAAGAAAAGATAGCAGATCCAAAGCTGCTCCTTAGGCCAATTCTGCATGTAGAGGTCAAAGAAATGAGGAGGAACCAGTAAAAAAAAACTGTAGAAAAAGCTCATAATGTGGTGGGAGGGAGGAACACCACGTGAGTGTGGTATTATAGACATCATATGGAGAAAAGGGTTGTTGCAGGCAGAGGAAAGGCTGCCTGTGTTGTGGCCCTTGACTGAAAAAATGAAAATCTGTCACAGAAGGAGATGAAATCATGGTATGCCTCAAATTCTTTCTGTACATAACTTTCCAAATGCAATGTCTAGTAAATGTTCAGAGATATGAAAAGAATAAAAGGAAAATGGAAATACAGAAACAAACCAACAGTGAATACAGATTTGGAACTGACGATAACAAATTTTGTGTATATGTTCAAGAACAAAAACTAATCTATCCTGCCTATAATCTCTTTCTTAAAATAGATCTAAATAAGGACTCACTGATGATTCAGGCGTGAGTCTTGTGTTCCTTTCTTAACAACCCTTTCACAGCTGTCTTTTTCTCAGAATACAAAGGAAAATCCCACTTCTCATCTATCTTTAATCAATGCTTTATACATTGATCCAAGGTGTTAAATCCTATATGACACCAAAGAGACTATTGAATATATTGATGATAAT
>JAQZBX010041786.1:0-22220 GCA_029593785.1 Cabassous unicinctus | reverse complement strand
ATTAATGTCACAAGTGATCTATCCAAAACCTAGAGACCCCCCCCCCAGTCTGGAATATCCCCTTTAAAGAACGCATAAGGGAGGAGCGCTGTGTTGAGAATGTGTGCATATTATTATATGTCTCCATGTGGAATTTTAAAATACAAATGCATACTGTACTTAAATGGTCGTGAATGCATGTGAATTACATTGGTGTTAAGAAATGTAATTCATCAGTACACTTCCTGCTGGCTTTGGATTTTTTTGTAACAATGGAGGGCCCGACGATGAAGAGGCTATGTTTTTAACTAGAAAGAGTATATCCTCCCCCCTTCCCAATAAAGGAGCTTAAGCAGAAAGGGACTGTTAAGTACTTGGTCAACAAAAGGATACATTGCTAGAGCAGGCCTGTTTGTTCTTCATGCCCTCTCCCCCCAGTTCAAACCTGGGCTTGGAATGGATCCCCAAAACCTGAGTCATTTTTAAAACTGAACGTCGCAAAGGGCCTATTTATCAAAAGGTTGGGGCATGTATGGTGTGTGACAACAGAATCCACCACTCTCCAGCTTGGTGTCTTAACTGAAATGCTCACTTACCGGCTGTTTCAGCCATCTAAATTCTCGGCTGATTCCAATTACAGCTCTTGGAAACAATTGCTCCCTGACACTAACCACCTTACCCAACAAACTCCCCAAAGCATACGTAACCTGCTCTCGGCTTGCAAACGTAACCCCCTCCTCCCCTGCACCCTAAATCCGTGCTCCAGCACCTTGGCGGGGGTGGGTGGGGAGTGGGGGAGGCGGGCTCTCCTCGGATGGTCACAATTTCACCATCCATCTCTCGACACCACCGTTCGCGGCTAGGAGTAAAGGGTCAAAGCAGGAACGCGGGCCTGGAATGGGGACCGGGTGGGGGAATGGCGACATCTCCAGGCCGCCGGGTGAGGCGCGTCGAGGGGCAGGGGCTCGATCCCGGAGGTGGGAACGCGGGAAAGGGGCTATAGGGTTTCAGAGCTGGAAGGGAAGAAAAGCAGGGACTGCGGTGCCAGCCTGGGGGCGGCCCTGCCCGGGCGAGGGCCAGATTTGGGAGACCCTCGACGCCCACACAAGGCTTCGCCGTCTGTCTCCGCAGGCCCCGTGTCCCTGTCCAAATCCAACAGCAACGCCGTCTCCGCCATCCCTATTAATAAGGACAACCTCTTCGGCGGCGTGGTGAACCCCAACGAAGTCTTCTGTTCAGTTCCGGGTCGCCTCTCGCTGCTCAGCTCCACCTCGAAGTACAAGGTCACGGTGGCGGAAGTGCAGCGGCGCCTCTCCCCGCCGGAGTGCCTCAACGCGTCGCTGCTGGGCGGCGTGCTCCGGAGGTGAGGCCGGCCCCGCCAGCCCCGCGCCCGGAACACACACTGCGCCTGCGCCCGGCCGGCGACGCCAACGGGCCTTGCTTCGCTGCCCACCCTTCGCGGGGAAAAAAAAGGGGGCGGGACGTAGGGCGGAGAGCCTAGTGGGCGGGGCTGAGGGCGGAGCGAGGCAGCGCGCGCCTGCGCTCTCCGGGGGTCTGGCGCGCGCCCCGGCAGCCGCCGCTTGCTCGCCGGCTTCCCCCAACCCTTTCGACCCTCCACGCGCACGCGCAGCTCGCTCCGCCACGGGCTCAGTCCCGGCCACCGCAGCCGCGGGGCGCAGTGCCACTGTGTTTTCCGTCCTCCCGCGCACCTTGCCAGCCCCGGGGAAGTTCCTCTCAGGCTCCTCGCTTAGCTTTTCCCTGGTGCAGGGTCTCCAACGGCTGCGCGTCCCTTGAATAGGGATTGACTAGAACGGCTTTCAACTAAAGGAAGACCGTGGCTTCCTCTCGAGTCCGCACGCACCACGCCCCCGGGTCACGGCCTTTTCCCGTCCGGCGGAGACTCCGCGTCCCCGGGGTGCTGCGTTTAAATGCTTCGGTTTATTTGGGCCTGATGTGTGCCAGGCAGCGTGCGAGGCACGTTTCCATGCATTACGCGCAGTCGGTCCCCAAGACTTGCATGGCCAGGGGTTCTCACCTCACACTTAAA
The DNA here is from genome assembly GCA_029593785.1 of Cabassous unicinctus. NCBI lineage: Eukaryota > Metazoa > Chordata > Mammalia > Cingulata > Chlamyphoridae > Cabassous > Cabassous unicinctus. The sequence continues at coordinate 20,194 of JAQZBX010041786.1, read as the reverse complement.
GGTCCGAATGATTCATTTCCTAGATGAGATTTCATAGGGGTCAACTGGGTAAATCACCCTCCCTCAGGGCAGGCTTCTCCCAACTGAGGGCTTCAACCTCAAATCTTGAGATCTACCCAAAGATTGAGGGTGGGTCTGGCATTGAATTTACCTACATCATATTTCCCCCGGCCTCCCTCCCTTCATTCCTGTCTTCCCTCCCTCCCTCTCTTTCAAGAAAGTAGACCAGGAACTTCATTCTTCTGACACTTATTCATTTATCTATCTATTTATGGACTCACAGTTCCGCTTTGATGGGTATAGCCCATGCAAAGCCTATAAAACCATTCTGGAAGGATTTAACATCATCTAATCTTTTCCTCCCTCCTTTGCAGTTATTTTGCTTTCCCTTTGTAATCTTTCACTGACACAGATTTTTCTCTGCCCTCTGCTTTTTCCTACCCTTCCCCCATTCCTAACATTGAGACTGTTTACCTAGGGGAGTATAATCTAATCCACACAATTAAAGAGTGCTTGAGTAGGGAATAAAATCTGAAATTAATTAATTTGCTGTTTTATTTAAACAATTTATCTTAACCACTTTCTGATTATGGGAGTCTATTTAGACATCTATTTAGAACTGCCTCCATTATCTCTGAAATCAGTGAAATTGTAAAGGTTGATATCAGCTCTTGACATTTCCAGTTAGGCTGGTGACATGGCATGTAAACAGTTGGTGAAATGAATTTCCCATTGGGGCTCAAGCCAGAGCAAGAAACGTGAGAGTGATGATAACTTTGGTTACTGTGAACAACCTAACAGCAGATCTTGCAAAGACAATTTAAAGACCCCGTTGGGATTTGTGCGATTGTAATAACAGGGAAAATATACAGAAATCAGTTGAACTCAAAAATACCTCAAACCCTTGAGATTGGAGCTGTTTGTTTGTTGGCAGTTCTTCTTTAGAGAGCTGGGAAATCAAAACCTTTCAACCTGCCATAAGGGTTGCAATAATAACTGAACACAGGGGGTTCTTTGCAGTTTAGCAAGCATTTCTCTCCTGTGATCTTTCTGTACCGTTCCTGTGTAGGTTTCTGTGCCTTAAATGTTGCCCGGCCACACTTCCCAGTTTTTGGAGAGTGCATTTTTAGGAAGCTTTCACAATGACTGTAATGTAACCAGATCAACCCAATGTTTTCTAAACCCCTTTCTTGCATATATTTGTGAAACAGGGCGAAGTCTAAAAATGGAGGAAGATCTTTAAGAGAAAAACTGGACAAAATAGGATTAAACCTGCCGGCAGGGAGACGTAAAGCTGCCAACGTCACCCTGCTCACGTCACTAGTGGAGGGTAAGCTAGTCCACTTACTAACTAGAAAGGAACTGCCTTTTGGGAAAATGGATACTATTTTTAGTGGCCAGATGTTTGGTTGTATTTTGTGTCAATTGGCCAGTTTCATCTTTCCAGAGAATACAGCCGGAAGTGAACGGAATTCTTATATGTCAAAAAAACTATTTGCATATACCCCTATCCTCCTTTCCTCTTCTCTACCACAAAATTACCCTTCCTCAGCCCACTTCTGACCTAAACAATGTGAAAATTTAAGAACTGCATATTCTGCAAGTTCCTGTCTCCTTTAAAGAGCTCAGCAGTAAATCACTTTAGTTATTCTGACATCTGCGTTTGAGAAATGTGTGACCATTACTTCCTGAATTAATTTGGGAATCCTTGACCTGCATCCTGATTTAAGACCATCCTGAAAGCTCAGGCTTATATGTCCTTTTAGGTTTTTCTTTTCCAAACATATGCTCCCTTATCTCTAGTTTAATTATCCTTCTCTCCTGGAGATGAAGAAAAGTAGGCAATTTTAGACTTTGGGTTGTTTGGATATGAAAAGAAAAAGAAATAAGCATTGCAAAAAAGTTTCTCATACACCCTTCCAAGCCCCTTGAAACAAAAAGCCAGCCCTGCCCTCACTTCCTGCTCTAGATACAGTCTGTCACAGAATCCATTCACTTTCCTACTTCCTCTGGATTACTGTTAAGTTTTTCTGATGGCTCTGGCTTAAGTTTGGGTGCCTTGGAATGAAAGTACAGCTCTCCGGCGCTTTCCTCTGTGTCCTCTTGGACATGCTAAAAGGAAAAGAAGGCAGTTAAATTACCAGGCAGATTAAAAAACTAGCATTCATATTTAAAGAAGGCATTTTATCTTATTTAAATCTTGTATTTGAGGAGATATATTACAATTGAATTCAAGTTCTAGCTGTGTAAATTATTTAAAAATGTTTAAAATCACGAATTTGAGGAGGAATCTTATAAATTCCATTTGTCAATCGTGCCGAAGATGATGGTAATATAGCTGTTAAATAATAAGCAATCGTCTGGTGCCAGTAACTTAACTGCAGTAGCATTAGATTAAACACAATACCAGTACACAGAGAACCCACTCTCCATACCCCCAAAAGAATTATATGCAAGGAAAATGGTAGAGGTGGCTTAGGGTGTAGAGTGAGAGTGTGTATAGGCTTGGGGGTTGAATCTTGTAGCAGGGAGGCAGTTTCTGGAGAACTGTTATTGTTTGTGATCCGCTCCATTTTATGGAAACAAGCTCTGCGGAGAGGGCTTTGATGCTCTAATTGGCGCATGCGTTCTTCCGGAGCTGGAGCTAATGGCAGGAAGCCCTGCAGTAAAAACCAACTGGTTCAGGAAATTAAAACCAAAGATTCGAAAATCAACAACACAGACAGACTCAGTGGAGTGACCCTCAAATCCTCTTGGTTAATCGTTTTGGATGAACAGATAATTATATGCGATCAAGTTAAAATTTAAACCCTTAGTTGTTCGCTTGCAGAAAAAGCTCACGGAGTAATTATGAATATTATTTATGAATGTATTGATAGGTGTGAGGTTGGTTACACATTTGAAAAGAGGAGTTGGGAGGCGGCCCTTCAGGGTGGGGGATGGGGTTGGAGGGTGATGGACGGGATTTACATTTTCAAATCATTTTGGCCTTCCAGAACAGTGGCCATTTTTCCTGTTAAATGCATCCACCAGACCCTACAGAGAAGAAAATAAAATGCCCGAAATACGAAAAGAAGTAGTCTGTGTTTCCTTCAAAGTCTGGTTTAACAAAATAAGGGACCTGGGAGTGGGAAGGAAGCTTGGTGATCATGTGTTGGCCACCCCCAACCCGTTTTGAGTTTTGATCCCAACGTTTTTCATTCTCTTGAACTCACCCCCCTCCTCTTGCCCTCTTGCCAGGAGAAGCCGTCCACCTAGCCAGGGACTTTGGGTACGTGTGTGAAACCGAATTTCCTGCCAAAGCAGTAGCTGAATTTCTCAACCGACAACATTCCGATCCCAATGAGCAAGTGACAAGAAAAAACATGCTCCTGGCTACAAAGTAAGGCATTTACCTCGGTGGGGTCTCTGTGTCTCATTGTGGAGAGAAACAAAAATCTTTTTTAGCTTCTTTTCCTCCTCTTTCCCTTTGGTGTCAATCAGCTTTGTTGCTAATGTTGAAGGCACAACACAATCTTATAAACCATGAGCTATTTTAAAGGGGAAATAGAAGTGAAGTTGTTAGTGTCCTCCCTTCTTTTCCTTCTCTTGCCCCACCTCTTCTCTCTTTCTCTCTCTTTTCCTTTAAATTAATGTGTATGGGGGTGGGGTGGAGTAGGGAATTCGATAGAAGCTGAGTTGGGATTTGTGGCCAGGTTGTTTCAGAAACACCACAATCAAATCCTTAAAGACCTAACAGACTTGCCTATATCAGTTTTTGTCTCTTGTCAATACGCTGTCGAGGGCAAAGATTAAGCAGTGGCCTGCAAAATGTGCAAGCCACAAGCTGTCCTGGTTTCAACCCTAATTCCTTATTCCATTTTTTACCTTCCTTTCTCCTCCCTCCTGGAAAGTGCCCCCCCCCCCCATAAGTTTTAGCCCACAGGCGAGATGTCAAATAGGTTTCAAAATGGCCCAAGTTATATTCCCATCAGTGCCCCGGCTGAATGGGCTTCTCCAGGTGGTGTGTGAAAAGAAAATGACTGTTTTGATATGTTTTCTGGAAATTAAAAGGCTTGTTTGGAAGCCCCTAATTATCAAAGTAGATGTCACAGGAGGGCGTGGAGCCAGAGGGCAGAGGCTGAGGCCTAGGGCGGGACACTGTTTGTGGCCCGCGGATGTCAGCTGGTTTGGAGAAGGGGCCAGCCAGTGCCCCCCACTCTCCCTCCCTCCCCCACACCCAGGCCCGGCTGCTGCTGCCTCAGGAAGGCTCCAGCTAGTCCTTATGAGCTAGCTTTCCTCCCGCAGGCCCCGACTGCCTGCATTTCTGACTTGTCAAGGCCCCTTTCTGAAATGTCAACTTTTTCTCTTCCCTTGGCTGCCTAATTACACACACCCACACTTTCCCTAAAGAATTGTGTGTGTGTGAAAAGAAGATATTAAAATGTCTGTAATTTCCAAATTCTTTCCAAAAACCATCCTCAATTCTTTCAAAGGAACTGGTTTATTGTGCCTGTTTGTTTTGTTTTGCTTTTTAAGGCAAAATAATCCCAAGCAATGTTTTACCTTTCTGTCCTAATACAACCTGATTTGAAGGTGACTGAGTGGATAATCACTTCTCCAGGCTGCTGCTGAGGTCTCTGTAGGGCAGCAAAGAGGAAGGGTCTCTATGATATTTCGAAAGGGACAGCTAATATTGACAAGAGCCTTGTGTTTCTTACTCCTGGTCCCGCTCACTCTCCTTTGTTTCTGTCCCAACGTGCAAAATATTTTCCTGTGTCTAGGGTGTTTGGTTTGAGGGAGCAGAGTGGGGGTAGAAGTATCTGAGGGGTGTGTGTGTGTGAAAAGCAGGCATCTGTGAAGGGAGGCAGGGGATGTACTTAATGAAGGAGAGATTTTTGTGGCCACCCACAGGTGGCTGCGTCTCCCAGCAGAAGGCTACTACCCCCAAGCCGGCCTCTGTGGCCTGGGGTCCGGGAGGGTCTGTGCTGGAGGGGTTGGGGGTGCCCGCCCCCGGAGAGGTCATCTGTTGGCTGCTGGTGCCGCCTACAGGGGAGCCTCACGTCTCTCTCTCCGCCCGCCCCCCTCGCGCTGCAGACAGATCTGCAAGGAGTTCACCGACCTGCTGGCTCAGGACCGATCTCCCCTGGGGAACTCGCGGCCCAACCCCATCCTGGAGCCCGGCATCCAGAGCTGCTTGACCCACTTCAACCTCATCTCCCACGGCTTCGGCAGCCCGGCCGTGTGCGCCGCGGTCACGGCCCTGCAGAACTATCTCACCGAGGCCCTCAAGGCCATGGACAAAATGTACCTCAGCAACAACCCCAACAGCCACACGGACAACAGCGCCAAGAGCAGTGACAAAGAGGAGAAGCACAGAAAGTGAGGCTCTCCTCCCGGCCCCGCTCTCCGCCCCCCACCCGACAGGCGACAGCTCCGGGACCAGCGAACCCCTCCTGCTGCTGCTACTGCCGCCGCCGCGACCCTGCGCGCTGCTCTCTCCAGCGCGCGCGGGGCCACCGCCGACTCCGCCCCTCTGCCTCAACTTCCCCGTCAGCACCCACAGCCCGGGGCCCTCGCGTGGAGCCTAAGAGAACAGAACAGGCCGTGAAGCCAGCAAAGAAAGGTTCTGTCCGAGTTTGTGAACTTTTTTTTTTCTAAAAAAAAGAAATCAACAACGACTACAACAACAAAACTTTTTTTTCTAAAAAAAAAGAAAGTAAAAATGAAAAAAAAAATTATATGAGCTTCATGGGACTGAATCACCACCTTCCCTTACACACTTCAGTTCAGATTGTAGCCATAATAATAATAATTACAAAAAAGGCAAAAAGGATAATGACATTTTTATCAGTATTGTGAATAAACTTGAACACAAAACACAGGAAGTTCCATGTCATGTCTTCAGTTGTAGACGTTTTTCCTCTTCAAGGTAAAGCGACCAACTTGAACTTTCTCTGGCAACACGATTCGCAGTTATATAAGGGAATCAGTGTTCATGTCTCTGTATATATTTATTTATGTGTAATTTAATGGGAATTGTAAATATGGTGAGTCTGTTTTAAACCTTTTTTTTTTTTTTATTTATCTGGTGATCTCGTTTACCTCTTGTTTAGTGGGCTTTGACTCTTCCCTCTTAGTTCTTCACGTGGATCATGGTACTTATTTAGAAATCCAAGGTTTAGGGGACTTTTTTTTCTCTGGGATTCATGAATTTAGCCCTGTTGTAGCATGTTAACGGCAGCAATGAGACAGGTGAACAAATTTTAAAAAGAAAAATAAAATTTTATATATAATTAATATTCCATTTAGCTTTCCATTGAACTGAAAGAAAAAAAAAATTGGACCCTGGAAAGATTTTTAAACTTGAGTGGTTTTTTAATCCTCCTATGTATTGTGAGCAGAAAAAGAAAGTTTATTTTATTCCACTGTCCTCCCTTAAAAGCACCATCTGAGCAATAAATGAATATTGTCTTTAAACCAAGGGTTAGGGATTTTTCCCCTCTTTCTCTCTCTTTCTTTTTGTTCAAAGAACTTCAGACGTTTGGGACCACCTGGTATTCTGTATTTTCACTGGCCATATTGGAAGCAGTTCTAGTTGTATTGTATTGAGTTGTGCTGGCAATAGTTTCCATGCCTGTCAATGTATCATAGTCCTTTGTTGCCCAGATAAATAAATATTTGATACGCTTTATGTCGATTTTTTTTTTTTTTTTATTCAGTGGCTGTCTTTACCCAGGCGTATTTTTGTTCTTGGCAGTATTTTTTATTCAGTATGGTTACAGTAATTGAGTTTAACTCTCCCTTGGCAATTGCTCCTTGCAATAAGCAGCTGAACCCATTGTTTCCCTCAAGTATAATAAAAACTTACTTTCAACTTGGAGTTCAGAGCAGGGTATCATTTAGATATTCCACTGAGTCTGTATTCAGACAAATGACACAATAAAACCCAATGTATTCTTTTGGATAAAAGATTGTTTGTACTGCTAAAGGAATGACATACTATCTTTTCCTTACCAGAAACATTAATTTTATTATTAAAAATAAAGTTTTATTTTATTTATGGTGATCCTTTAGATTTCCATTTGTGTTTTGGAAACCCAAATATATAATCTTCAGAACCAAATGTATGGGTGACTAGGAAGATGGAGAACAGAAAAGCCCTCCCACCTCCCCTCCCCCCAACTCCTTTGGCATCTGTCTCAGAGGATAACTGAAATTTAAATTGTTAGTTCATTAGCACAAAGGAAATACTTAAATTCACTTGCTCACTCAGGTTTCTCTGTGGCTAAGACACATAAATGAGTCAAAACTAGCTCTAGTTCTCTGGTAGGAGAAAAGGAATATTGACAGAAATATACGAGAGGCAGTGAAAGAGAAAGCAAATCGTTTCTCGTTTATTTTAATATTTTATTTAGAGGTGAATTCACTAATGTGCTGTCCTTTAGTAGCTCTTGAGGTAGCAGAGGAGACTGGGAAATACAGTGATCCCTGAAGTCTTTTCTGTTTGTCTCCTAAATGCCAGCCCACCCTTTTCTACCACCCTAGGAGCTCTGCCAGGGACCTTTTAGAAATATGAAACGGGCTCTGAGGTGGGGTGGAGAGGATGGGGGAGGGTTGTGCCTTCTGTTTCTACAGACTTCTTCTATCTGTCTTCTAAGGACTGAGCACTTAGCCCTGAGAGAAGGAAGGGCTTCCTGTACATAAAGAAGGCGAATTCAGAGCTTTCGTAAATTGATTTGCTTTGGAAGTAAGGATGATTTTTTAAAAAATGGTTTTAAGAGGAAAATGGAGGTGGTTAACTGGAAGGTTTATAGGAAACAGCAGCAAAAAAAAGTATCTAGGTATCCATACTGGAAGGTATATAGGACAACTGGAAGAGATTCAATGTTTGTACATGTGGTTTGATAATCCGAGGGACTAAGGAAGCAAAGCGTTGGGCAATGTCTATTTTGCAGCCCTTTGCTTTATAATCTCCTTATGGAAGGCACTGTAAAATCAATCTCGACAAATGAATGAGAATTGGTGGAGTCTAAATTCTATTTTCCAAAGCCAGAGAGTTCATAACAATGGTGGGTTTTTAAAAAAATGTTCAAATGGAAAGTGTATCCTCAGAACGCAAACAGCGGCAATTGTTTTTTAAAGCGGTTATTTATTATTTCCTAGAGAGACTGGTTAACTGTAACGTAGATGTAACAAAATAATGAGGCGAATGAACCCTAACTGTACATACTCTTGACAGAAATGAAATGCACACAGCATCGTAGCAGGTGAAGTGAAGCATTGTCTACCAGGGCTGTTTTTCTTGGCTGCATCTCAGATTGTGTGGGGGATCCTAACCTCAGGCACAATAGCATTCATAAACAGCACACATAAATACTCATTTTAAAATGAAAACAATCTTATTAAATACCATTCATTCATATCTGGATTTACAGATGCTTGTTATGTTGGAAAATCTGAACCCAATATAATCCTTGCATCCTGAGAAAGACAGAAAGGAAATAATGGGTTAGAACATTACAAGGTCATAATAAGCAATGGTTTCCAAATGCAGAGAATTTGGGCATTTCAAGGATCATGATATTGTCACTCTTTCTTTCTTTCTTTAAAAAAAAAAATAAAAGGAATATATATATATATGGGGTGGGAAGGTAAAAGGGGTTGTTATTAAAGTAATTTTTATTGGAGTAACCAAAGGCTATGTGAATTTTGGCGTTCTCTGTTGTGACCAATGTGTGCTTTCCAAAATACACGGTGATTACTTAAAAGGTCAGATGTTTATATACTAACAACGGTGATTCTTTTTGGATTAACTCAAATTAGGGTTCATAGTTGAATTACAAGATGTCTGCTAGGCTATCCTAATTACCATACTCAGTCTTTATGGAAACACAATGCTCCTTCAAGTTGGGCAGTCTATCACCCCCTCTATTCTCCAACACCCTTTAAAAACCACAATCCAATCCACTCCTCCCCAAAATCGAATATTAATATAATTTGAGTTCTTGATGGAACTACCATCAAGACTGCAATGCCCCGCAGCTGAAATAATATTTAAAATAGAAGGGATTTGACATTTGAGAAGTCAGTGGCTTGAAATACCCAGTTGTACTTAGCTAATTCAGTCCTTAACCTCTGGTTTCAAATAAATCAATTACAGTCGATTCCACTTCAGTTCAGAAGTGCACAGGGTTTTAGTTAATTGAATACATTTTATTCACTTGCTAGGAATATTCATTTATCAAAATTCCAAATTTATATACACTTCTTTACAACTAAAGTTACGTTAAGCTGCACAATTGGATCAGATTTGCCTTGGTTGCCCCAAATCCTGCTTAAAATCTAAATTGCAACACTCTTTATAAAGGAATGTATCTCCATTCCTTTCTCAACCAAAAGTAAATTCTTAATAGTCTATATCAGGCAGAAGAGCTGCCTCCCTCCACAAAGAAAGAATCATATGTGGCCACCAACCTTGTGTTAAGTTTAAATAGGTTGAAAACCAAGCTGGATTAATTACATTTTTAAGAAAGTATAGACCAGAATTTTTTTTTTTTTTTTTAATGTGCATGGTTTCTATTAGAGCTTAACTTTGCTGCAGCTGACAGGTAGGACAGCATTTTGTGGTCTTAAAGCCACAGTCCCCTTTTCTTAACCCTCTCTTCCTCTGCCTCCCCCCCCTCTGGCCTTTGGGGAAGTGCTTGAATAAATACGGAATTGTTAACTGAAAGTAGTACGGTTCAATGTGCCCAAACGAAGTTGTGCTTTAAACAGATATTGATGTATGCAGCCCTTTATATTTATTGTTTGTTGCATCCTGCTGGCAGCAGTTTACTGTTTGGAAAGGAAAGGGGTTAATTAGCGTCATTATCAATCACTAATGCTTGCCTAACGTGTCCAAAGAATAATCAAGTTAGAGGACGGCATGAAGCCAACAGCTGCTTCATTCCAGTTACTGATCTCCTCCTAAGTCACTCAGTTATGGGATGGGGGGAGGTGCAGTGAGGAAGAATCTTCCTTGCTTGGGTAAAAGGGCTATAAAAATCGGGTCAACCTGCTAGAGATCCGAGAGGCCGCAAGGACAGCATAAATAACCAATGTTTTCATTCTCTGACTTACAGGTGCAGGGTGGCAATGGTATTGAGGCGGGAGTACTGAAATTTGTTCTTTAATATGCTTGAGTATCCAAGATGGGCATTTGAAGAAACACATCCTTATTTCACTATCATTTAGTGCTAGGTAGCAAAACGAAATCTAAAACTCAAAGACAAGGGGAAAAAGCAAGCACCCACGCACACCACGGATAAATCAACTCCTAACATCACCCACTGTCCCCTCCCAGAAGAGTGAAAACACAGGACAGAAGAGGTAACATCAGTTCTCACACCTCTGCTTCACCTCTTAAGATGCTTAGGGATATTTTTCCTTGTGAATTTCAACAAACAATTCTTTTCTGTATTGAACTTGGTCGCTGCACAGGTATGCCATCTGCTTCCTGTTGATTTCACCACTCTTAATGACACTGTCCTCCTGGTGACCCACAGAGGGAGGAAAACTGAAAAGTTTCGACCCTGTTCTTGGCTTCTTTTAGCAGGAGCTCTCTTTCAAAAAATTATCTGCCAACTTAACCTTGAGTGAGAACTAAAGACCCCATTAATGACCAGAGTTTAATCAACTCTTCTTTTCTTTGAAGGCAGGGATGAATTAGTCCTAGGCAGAGCATTTATGAATAGAACGAGCAGTTGTAGGGTTGAACAAGACATTGATTTCCTTCTAGGAAGGCAGTAGCCCAAACTCATCACTGCCTGTTTGGACATAGATGAGGACTATTCTCAAATTGAACCGGGAACATAAATTAAGCCTCACCCCCCATTGAAGGCAGCAGAGGGGCCATCAGTTGGACAGAAAGGATATTGGGATGGAAATTTTTATATGGGCAGTTTCTGTGTTTAAAAAATATCTGCTTCTTAGGGTTATGATTGAAAACAAGGAAAGGGGGAGTAAAAGAGATTTTAGGCTGAATTTGGGGGGGTGGAATTCTAAAACTAAACTCCAAGTGTCATTCACGTGTAAAACGATTTCTTCTTCATCTTTGATGCCTGAAAAGGGCAGTGTAGGACCAATTTTGCTTTCACAGAGAGGTTTTTTTTTTTTTTAAACAAAAGAGCAGCACTTAGCATATTGCTGGATAAATCTCCTTTAGGGAAGAAGGAAGCCCAGAGAAGATGACCTTTTCACATGGGACACATATCAGAGAGGTGGTTTTTTGTTGTTGTTGGTTTTTGTTGTTTTGTTTTGTTTTTTTTTTTCAACGCTAGAATGAGTCTGACAGTCTTTGGGGGGAACGTCATAAAATTAGTTTGGCTTTCCATACGAACATCTACTAAGAGGTAGAGTAGGGCGGGAATTTTTTTTAAGTGGTCCAACTCCACCCCATCACCATGCTTTCATTGCACGTGATTTTTCTATGGAAATAAAGATTATATCCGCTGAATTCCAGTAACAACCCTAAACACAAACCCTCACACTGAGTTTCCTGGTGGATCTTCTATACGATCCCCTCGCTCAGGTCGGTTACCTAAGACGACTCTCAACTTTTGCAAGTCAAAAGGAAGCCCGGGCCCCCGTTTTTGTCTGAACACAAATCTCTCAGAGCTCTCTCTTGAGGTTTTCTAGTTCATCATCCTTTTAAAAATCCAGCCTATCCTGGGGATAATACACACACACATATATATATTTTTTAAAGAAAGTGGCCAAACTAAATTTAGCTAATATATCTTAAAAGAACTTTTCCCCTCTGGGGCACTGAGTTAATAGTAGGATCAAATTTCCATTTGCTTTGTCAGCTCCCAAATCCTATTTCAAGATCCCCTCACCTCTTTTTTTGGAGCCCCCAAGTCTAGGCTGCTTCTTTGTCCTCACCATGCAGAGGGTGCCGCAGCGCCTGAGCTCATTTTGGGCTGCTGGACCCCGCCAGAGGGGAAAAGACGGCGCGGTCCGCGCCCCCTCCCCGCGTCCCGCCGGGCCCACCCAGGACCCAGCCCGCGGGCGCCAGCGTCTTGCTCCCTAAAATCCCGACAGAAGACCCTGCCGCGCGTCCCTTTTTGCATGAGAGCTGTCGGCAACTTGACTTTTTGAGGGCCAGTCGTTGGACGGCGGGGGCGTGGAGGGGAAATGAGGGGCGGGAGGTTGGAGCTCGGTTTGGAATTGGGAAGGAGGTGCGGTGCAGGACAGGTGGTCAGGGAGGGCAGCCTGCCCAGGAGGTGGACGGCCTGGGCGGCGGCCACTGGCACTCACGTCCACGGCCAACCCAATTAAGCTAAGGAAGAGGGTGGGGACCTCCTGCGCCTGCCTACCTCCCTTCGCTCCTGCGGGTGCAGTGCGCGAGAGCCGGGAGACTCCAGGTCAGAGTTTTAAGGGCATTTTGCACGGGAATGGCGCTTTAATTAATGACTGGAGGCAGGATCTGGGGAACTTCCTGGCTTGACACCTCCCAAGTCAGAGCGAAGTTTCAACGTCCCTGGCTCGGGTCTCTAAGCAGATAGAGCTGCGCGGGCATCCGACTCCCGACGTCTTTTCTCCCCGTCGGGCCTCTCTGGGCTTGTCACCTTTAACTCATTTCACCAAAAACCTCGCTGTAGATCACCCCGCCCGAGGCCTTGCCTAGACCCCAAGACAGCCCGCCCAGAGCCTCCTGTCCTGTGCGGCGTGGACCACTGGCCACTTGAATCTTTAAAAAGTCATCAAGACCTTGTTTTATTGCAACGACTGGGTTGACCTTCCAGTACCCGTTGGAGTGAACAGGCCTGACCGAACTCCCTTAGAAGTGGGAAGCTCTAGGGGGGGAGCATTTATTTGCACCCTCCCCCCCCCTCCCATCTGGGCTTCCACACCCCACACATCGATGTCCCCTGGAAAGGACCAGAGATGAGCGCCTCGGGCGATGCTCCGCTGCAATTCCAGGCCCGCTTGCGCTTCTGGGCTTCCCCTCCCCCTGCCCGCCCTCCCGCCCCCTCCTCCTGGCCCTCTCTCCTCCTCCTTTGTAAAAATGTGCTCCGACTTTTCCGGGGCGGGGGCGGAGAGGGGGGCTTCGCGGATAGTTGATATTCCGCGTCCAGCCTCTCTCCGCGCTCCCATTCTCTAAGCTCAGCCGGGGGGAAGTGTCGCCCCGGGCCAAACATATGCTTCTTTCCAGCGCGCTAATCCACCTTCAGCGTGGAGGCATAATTGCTCGAGTGTCCATGGATTCGCGGCGCTTTGTCCCTTGCTGGCTCCCATCAGCCCTGGCACACGCCATTTCAATCAAATCTTTTCAGAAAACTGTCTCCTTTTATCAAGTCCCAGCCCCTGCGAAAGACGCGAGCTTTTCACAAAACACCCTCGGTGTTCCGCCCGCCTTCCTTGGCCCTGGCGGATCAGGGAGCTGCGCAGATTGCGACAACTTTTCATTGAGTTCAACCTCGGAGAAGGGGGGAGGGCGAGAGAGAGACAGAGACAGAGACACATAGAGAGACAGAGACAGAGAAAACCACAAAAAAGCAGCCTCAGCAAGCATCCCAGACCCAAACAGGTTTTTTTTTCTTCTTATTCCCGTGGTGTCAGGTGTATTAGAAAGACGAGGTCAAAGGTCAGCCTCAAAGAGAAAAAATGTTTCATCTCAATTATTTTTTTCTTCTTTGAAATCACAAATATCGGCTGCCTCTGTGGAGTGTTGGAATAAAAAGGCAGAAACAAGCTCAGCGAAATGGGCAGAGCACACTGGCTAAAGGATATCACTGGTGGTCTCTGCCTCAAAAAGCTGTAGTAAAGGGTCCCCAATGCTGATTCCCATGTACATTTCCAATCTCCCTTTTGTTGCCAGTGACAGACATAAACAAGAGGTGGATCTGAAGACCTCTGCCTCTTGGTAAATATGGAAGTCTCACACACTTCGGATTTAATATTTCAGCTGGATTCCTAGCTTCAGGAGAAAAAGCTCCCATTAATTAGAAGAAAAAGAAAGGGGGGACGACAGAGTGAAAAAGGACCTCTAGAAAAGACCTCAGGAGTAGATAGAAAAATATTTTGATGCTGTAGAAAAAAATAATGAAGTCAAATGCAAATGACAAAGCATGAGGTTTGATTTTGTGTAGCAATTATTATGGAAATATGCAGAAACAGAAGAGATTGTAGTTCTATTGTGGAACGCAGCTTTGCTGCTTGTTTATAAAATGGGAACGTCAGGGTAAAGAACAGTTTTCTTCAAATCCCAGATCACCCCAGATTGAGACTGACTTCGGTGACTTAGGTAGTTTTCCTTCTGGGACAATTTGTTTTCTGATGACCAAGGAGAGAAAGGCAATGTAAATGGATCTGACCCCTTGTTCCAAAGTCTTAGAAAACAGTGGGCCTGATGGCATAAAACACCAAGGAGGTCTTCGTGGATTACCTTACTTCTCACATGTCTAGGCTATAGAAGCTGCCAAGAGCTTGAAAGTGACAAGCTCTTCTAGCTTGAATGGCTCATTCAAGGTTTCTGGGACTCTAAAACCTTGAATGATCCATCTGAGCTGGAGAAACTTCTGTTGGGGTCTCTTGGACTAACAAAGTGGATGAGCCAAGTTAGCTGTTAATGTCGAGGTTCAGGTGTTTACTTTTACGTCAAACCTCCATGACCACGGTTTTAGTAGGTGATTGGAAACGGGCTGCCTCGAGACCTCCAAAATGTTCAGGCTGTCCAGGGGACATGATGGAGCTCTTTGGGGAGAAGGCAAGAGTGGAGAGCTGATTTGACTCACCTTGGAACTGGGAAATGAGATTCATTTCTTGGCTAAGTAAATTCATGTCTTGAGGACAAGAAATCACTTTGTTATGGTTACAAAACCGTAAAGAATGGATAAAACCTTTCAAAATCCAAACCGCAAGGATTGTCAGGAAAGATCGAGAGCGAGAACAAGAGTGAGAGCAAGAGAGAGAGAGAGAGAGAGAGAGATGACAGAAAGACCTCACCCAACCCTCTCTCCTCATTCCTTTAGTAAGATACAGGGAAAGAGGGATAGTGGGCGAGCAGAAGAAAGGAAGAGAGAGAGAGAAAGGGAGGGAGGGGGAAGAGAGGAGGAAGGGCTAGAAAAACGAATTCAGGAGAAGCAATGATCTTGCACTAGGATGTCAAGAACCCTCCAGTGGAGGAGACCAGGCTCAGTGAACATAGTTGCATATCTCCTTCCCCTGGCCTGACCTAACAAGTTGAATGGAAGGAACCAAGATAATGGGTTCCTAAGTGGGAAAAGGTTTCCTGGAATATCAAGGAGCATGGGCATAATGCATCCAAACCTTGAGGATGTTTCTCCCAAGCCAAGATGATCTTGAAGATTCCCAGAAAGTTTGAGAACTGGGAAACTGAGTGGTTTCTTCTCCTCTTGCATCATGAAACATGAACAGGTGGCTCCAGCTTCTTGGGGGTGACTAGAACAAAATGGGGTTGGGGGAGACCCATTATCAGAAGAGGATGAGTTCCAGGGGGTTTCCAATTGGCACTGGGAGCCTCAGGAACAATGGAATGGAGAAAATTAAATCAGCCTGTTAATAATGAGACTATTCTTGGAAATGTATTTCTTTTTCAAACACTCAAAGAGATAGCAAGCTCTCCAGACCACCACCACCTCTTCCAAGTCTCTGCTACATGGCTAAGAATCGGTTTGCTGAATTAGCCAGGGAGAGGGCTGGTAAGGATATGCCTGGACTGGCACTATCCCTACAAACTCTAGGAAAGGCCTGTGCTCCTTAGGGACAAGGCCCAGAAGGCTGAGAGACCACCTGCCCATTTCTGAAGAAGCCTCTTGCTACTAACTTGATCAGGAGATCTGAGATAAAAGCTGGCTGGCTGGGCAGTGAATCCTGAGGCTGGAAAAATCTCTTGATATAGGCTGTAGTATAGCTCTAGGTCCTTGGAAATTAGTGCCGCATCAAGAGAGTCAAGCTACTGGTCTATGTGTCTGTTAGATGTTAGAGCTACTTATGAAAACCACCCTGATGGGTGCTAGTAAGTTTGGTGAAAGTTCTTCTAGGGAGATGAATCTAGAAGAAGACAGAATACAGAGAACCCTCTTGAATTTCCCTCCCACCCTCATCCTCATCCCCCTTTCTCCCCACCGAGCATTTTGGCTGAACTTAATGTTTCTTTGTATTTCCCTCCTTTGCTGAGAAAACCTTAAGAACCTTCCACGAGGCTTAGATTTAACCACAAACCTTACTGAATCTGCTTATGAAAACCAGACTTCTCTACAAGATGGCTCTTCTGGCAGCAATTAGTCTGACTTTTCTTTAACAAAATTCTTTGTAATGCCATTCAGAAAATGGGACATTTGGAGTTTGTGGCAGAGAGTATATATGTATGTGGGTGTGTGTGTGTGGGGGGGGCGTTGGGGTGGGGGATGGTGCTACACAGAAGGCCAATTTGTGAGATTTGGTGAAAAAAATCCCAATGTTACATTAATTTTGGGAGCTGTGAAATATTTAATTAGTGCACTGGTTGGGATCCTATTAAAATTGACTCTATTTCTGAAGACTGCCCTGAAAATCTGCTTGTTCCTTTCCTATACAGAGAGTATAAAACGGCATTGCCATCTCTCCTTGCTACTGAATTATTTCAAACAGTTTACCAAAGCAATTTATCTTTAAAACCAGGACTGCCTGGAACAAACAGAAGAAAGGCCTAATTGCTTAATATTCAACGGTAGAGGATTCTGTGTGCAGATATGAGAAAAGGGAGGGACATGGAGCTGTGAGGGGGAGTCTGTCACCCTCCCTCCAGTGACGTCCCTATTTCTAACTCAGGGGGCAGCAACCTCGACAGTCCCAGAAACTCCATCCCACTGCCCTCCTCTCCCAACATGTATTTAAAAATCCACCCCCCCACACACACACATACACACAACAAACAAGAGACCTATTCATTGAGTCTGCAAAGCCACCTTCTTCTCGTGGTTATGCAAATACTAAATTGAATCAACTGGGCTATAGCGTTCAGCCCATTGCTGAAACATGATAGAAAAAAAAGTTGAGTATTCCAAGGAAATTGATTCCAACAGTTCGTTTTCAGTCGGTGTGGATGTCTGCGTGTCTGAGGGTGAAGACACACATGCATCTTGTTCAAGTGGAGGCCACCATACTGAGAAGCTGCCTGCAGTTTTAGATGCCCCCCCCCCTCCTCTCTCCTGGGGAGATAAGAATTTGATCAAATTCAATGCAGGAGACTCTGAGCAGCCCTTCCCTGGTGGAGGGAGCCCTGTCAGAACTCCCTGCTCTGACAGGACCTGAAGTTGGAAGGGCCAGTTTAACTGATCAGCCTCTGCCTCCAACCTGCCCAGAGGAAGGGAGGATTGTGGGGACAGAGCCCCAGGGCCCTCCGGAAGCAAACACACGCTCTCCTTATGTTTCAGACCTCGGAGCAAGGACATCCTTTGGGCATAAAGAGAACTGGGTCATGTTCTCGAAAGCCAGAGGACACCCTGGCGGTTCCACCTCCTCTCTAGGCCTCCGGAGTCCCTGACTTCCGAACTTGCCGCCATCGGTGCTTGCGGTACCTCAGTTTCCCTAATACGCGACCAAGAAGAGAAGTTTCTAGAGAGGGTCGGGGACACTTGTTTCTTGGGAAATCAAGGTGGAGACCGGCAGGGGGAAGGGGGTCAGCGTCTCCTCCCTAGTCTAAGGCGCGGGATCTTGGTAGGGCCCCAGTAACCCAATCCCAGCCTAGAACAATAAGGCCAAGAGGCAGCACGTGCTCTCTGCCACCAACTCCATCTTAGGCATAGTAAAAAAAAAAAAAAAATAATAAAAAAAAATAATCCAGCCTTTCTGCACACCCAATACATCATTTCAATAAGAATGACTTCACTTTAATAAAGATTTAATACGTTAAATCTGTCTTTGTCGCTGATTGATGCTTCTTTGTCTTGAAAACGATTTGGGTTTTACTGATCAAGAATTCTGGGGGGCAATGCTGTAATTCAGAGGCGGGGGCTGTTATTGTGTGATAACACTTCCCAAGGAGGAAAACACACCCGCGTGCGCAACCGACACACACTCGCACATTCGGAGGCCCCACTTGCTTTTCCTTCTTGGGCTCCCCAAGCATGGAAACCTAGAAAGCTTTCCTGTGCTGCCCGGGACGTGGGGGAAGGGGAGCGGGCGGAGGGGCGGGGTGGGACGCTAAGCCCGGCGTCTGTCGGAGAATCATTTGCCCTGAATCACACATTTTCACGGCTTAAAAAGAAAAGGTAAAGCTAATGTCTGGCTCAATTAATAAACATGGTAATTTCACACCCGGAGAAGGACATAATTTCATCCGAGCGCTATCTGCGCCATCACAAAGGGTCAGGGCGCAGCTGCGGCGAACCCGGGTCATTACGGAGTCGCCGAGCGGCTCCCGCGCCCCGGCCCAGCGCGCGCCTGGAGGCGCAGGATGGCTGCGGGCTAGGCCGGGGCTTCCCCAGATAAAGGACTTACCCGCCGTGCGGGAAATGGAGCCGCTTTCAGACGAGGAGTAATCAGCTGCAGACACAGCGCCCGCCACGGTCACCCCACTCCACCCTCCCACTTACTTTTTAAAAAATAAAACAGAAAACGCGCCAACACCCCTTCTCCATCATCTCTGTCTTTCGCTTCCCTTCTCATGTCCCTTTATAATGAAACCACAATCGACACTGTGTAGACACACTCGTTTTCAGTTTTTTTTAAGGCTAAGTCTTTGATTCGTTGTCAGTAGAAACCCATTATATCTGTAAATTTCAGGACAGTTGTAGTTGATAAATTTCTGGTGTCAAGATTTGGGGCCAGGAGCTGGGAGACAAGATATTAGCTTCAATCTCATAATCTCTTAATCACATTACACTTTAAGTGAGCACGTGTAATTTCACCCATCAATGATTTATTTAAGCATTTGTAGCACAATTACTTGTCTCATACACAAATACTGACTGGAGCATTGTTTGCTAGAAAGAAACCCGGCTATTTGGGAAATAGAACATATCTTTTCCGTTCCATTACGCGCCCCACCTTGGAATCAAAATTCATCTGTAATCGAGACCCGCAGGGCCCACCTCCTCAAAAGAAGGGGCCCCAAAGGCAAAGCCACCCAGAGGTACAAGTGGGGAGTCCCCCCTCCTTTTCTGGCTTTAGTTTTTAAAGCAGATCTTCAAAGCTGAAATAAATGCCCATTAAATAGCCTCATGCAAATAGGATGGAGCCGGGCAGCTAAACACACAAAGCCCATCTCACATAAAACAAAAGCATGATTGATGGCGACCCGGATGCTCGTGTGTTTGGAGGGAAAAAAAAAATTATACTTGTCCAGTCTCCCAGGTGTCTAAATTATTGAAGAGCGATGTGCATATTTCAACGGGAGAAGGTGGTGGAGGTTAGCGACCTGCGCTCGGCGCGGCGAACACCACGACGTGGTATATTTGGGTCGGGGGAGACTCTCGTGCGAAGAATTTTAACACATTCTTCTCTGGGCAGCCGAGGAGGCAGCGCTAACCTGACAGCTCTCAGGCAAATGGTTAGAGAAAATGGATCGCTTTCCTCGGCCCGGGGACCCTGCGTTCTGGGCTCGGGGCGGCCAGTACCCCCGCAAGGCTGCCTGCCACGCCCCGGGAGGCCACGGAGCCTGCAGACGCGCGGCGGGCAGGGTCCCCGGAGGGCGCCACTGCGGGCGCGCGGTTCCCAGCTATCGAGCCTCGGAGGCAGAGCTCAGCCCGGGGGTCAGCCCCTGGGGGGCGTGGAGCCGGCGGGGCCCAGCGAGTCTCGGCCTCTGGGGGAGGCCCTCACCGCGTGGGTTCTTTGTTCTGGGACGGTCGGGACCTCCCGGGAACAGAGTGAGGCACCTACGGGGAGGCGGGAGGCGTCGCCCCGTCGGGGTGGGGGGACCGGAAGGTGCGAGCCGGCTCTGGGTGGGCGGCACGGTTGGGACAGCTGGTGATGGGACCCGGCGGATGTTGGAGAGGTTGCTAAAGCAGGGGGAGGTGAAGGGAACTGGCCAATGTATCATTTTAAATAGAGGAAGGAAACATTTGAAAATAAGAATCTCTGTTTCTCTTCATTTCTCTGCCTCTTTCTCTGTGCCCTCCCTTCTTTGTCTCTCTCCATCCTTCCGCCTCTCTTCCCTCTCTTTCTGTTACTCTGTCCTCAACTCCAGCCTATTTCTCTCCGTTTCTCTCTCTAGCCTCCCTTTCTC
>JAQZBX010041785.1:0-22238 GCA_029593785.1 Cabassous unicinctus | reverse complement strand
TCTGATGTGTAGGCATCTCTGATGGCCAATTTCTCTCTGTGCTTATTGTTTTATTTTTTTTAATTTTTTATTTTTTATAGCTCTCCTATGATCTTTGGTTCAACTTATTCTAAGTCTTTAAAATTGCCTAGATTAAGTTATCAAAATTGGGTAAGGACTCATTAATGTGGCACAGATTTTCTCCCAAGAGTTTAGATTAAGAAAGCCTTAAAAGAGGTTTTTCTCCATGCAATTTCCAGACTGGCCAGCAGATGGTGAACATCGGCCTATCTTTTCACATTGGTGTTTCTGTCAATCTCTATTTTCTGGTGTTATATTCTGGTCAGAGATCAGATTCAATGTGTTCTCTGATGGCTGAATCATTGAAGAGTAACCCCCTGAATCCCCATGCTTTTTCCCCTGTAACTGCTGCAAGTAGGAAGACTTCACCCTCCTGCAGTGAGCCAGGGGTTTTACTCCAGTATAATATTTTGCTGTGAGTAAAGGGAGCTTTTCCTAGCTGCAATGGGTGTTTGGTAACTCATGTTTGTTGTTGTGAGCTCTTTGTCTCTATGTCCCTCATTCTCCTGGGAGTTGTGTAGGAGGTGTTCTCTTGATACCCAAAGCAGGTCCCTCCAACAGATTTTGACCCTTTCCTTGTTGTTTTTGTGAGACTTGAGCTCTTACTCCCTACTCAGACACCATCTTCCTTTAATGCTTTTACCCATTGTCTTCTTGATATCCTTAATCCCTTCCTTCATTTTGTTGATTTGATTAAGGATATTTTTGGACATTCTTTATTAGTTGTTCCACATTCTCAAACTCCTCTTGCTTTTTCATTTGTTCATTAGACTGGGCCATGACTTCCTGTTTCTTAGTATTTCTTGTAATTTTTAGCTGATATCCAGGCATCTGTTTATCTTGATGAACTTATTCAGTTGCTTAATCTATCTTTGTAATTTAGACTTTATTATTTGGGTTTTGTGTTAGATGTCCTCTTTATCACTTAGTTCCACTTATTCTAAATCCTTCCTATGGTTTCTAGAGGAAGATTGCAGCCTGCCATTCCATACTCCCCCATCTTGTAACTCCCTCAAATTCTTTGTGATCACACAGTGTCTTAATATCCTTTTCTATTTATCCATATTTCCCTTCATATGCTTAAATTGATTTTGGATATATTTTTTAAAATTATTGATTAATTGTAACAAATGCTGGTCTCCTCTGAAGTTGAAAACTTTCTTATTACTAGGTCATATCACCCTGATTTTTTGTTAAAAAATAAATTTTACTGATACATATTAATAAAGCATACAATTTATCCAAAGAGGTCAATCAATGGTATTTGGTATAATCACATATTTGTGCATTAATCAATTCAATCATTATTAAAGTAGTTTCATTGTTTTAATAATATTAACAAACAAACAAAATAAGCTAGACAAACAAATAAAATTCCTTCTCTCTCAATCTCTTTCTTTCCCCTACTGTATATAGCTGCTATTTCTGGCTATTCTTGCACAATTATTTACTTGTTTATTAAGGAGTTTTTTGGGACTATACATTGATTTTTTTTAGTATAGAATATAATTTTTTGCTGGTCTGTAGGCATTTGAACATCTTGATGACTTTACTCTGAACATCAGTTTTCCTCCCTTGCATATTGTTTTATTGTTGAGTGACTTTGTGATAAGCTGTTCTTTGACACTTGTTTAAATTTAATCTGGATCTTTGGATTAGGCCATGTCCAAATGATCAGATTTTTTCTGTTATTTTTCATCTAATTCTTACCCTGGATATGCAGTACATTTTTTTAAGATTTACGTTTTGTGTTACTGTTCACTTCCAGGAGAAAGCTCCATTTCCTCTGTTTATTCTCCAGCAATCATGATCTGTTCTGTTTAATTTTTTTTGTTTCTATAGTTTTCCTACACTGCTTTCATAATCTCCATCTACCATTGCCTGAGGAGTAATCTCTATAAGAAGGAACACACTGATGAGGAGCTTCCTCAGTCAGTATTTTCCAGGCAAATTTAGTCAAGGATCCAAGAATTGGGTACTTAAAGTCTACAAAATTCCCTGGGTAGGTTATCAGAAAAGACATTAAAAGCTCCCCCAATGGCTCCCTGAAGCTGAATGTTGCTGGTCTATCCAGAAGAATCTCCCCTAAAAAAATTCTTCCCTGCCATCTCATGGAGATATTGTGTATTTAAATCTCCACAGCCTTGACCTATGTTTAGGACAGTGTTGAGACAGTGGCTGTCACTGTCTGTCCAGAGCAGACTGAAATAGTGGCTAAGCAATGGAACCCAGTGATTTGAGTCCCCTAGTCAAAAGCCATGTTTAGTGCTTTTTTGTCCCTCCCTTGTTCTAATAGTTCTAAGCTCAGAAAGCATGATCTGGAGGTCTAATGTAGGACCAAGAGACAAGGACAGGATATTATAAACTGTAAAGTCCATCTGTGTTAAATATCATATTGTGTTTAATTTTGAGGGGGTCTTATTTATCTATTATTTTTAATTGTGGGTAAATATCAAATTTTGCACAATGCATACAAATATTTGTAAAATGATATATAAATACATGTGCATATATGAGCATTTGTTTACATAAATGTTATTTTATATATATACATATATATGTATTTTTAAAGGTGCTAAGTTTACCTAAATATTACTCAGAAATTACAGGGATTCCCATGTTCCCCACCTCCCACACCTCCAACAACATCCCACACCACAATCCTTCATCAGTGTGGCATAACACCCGCAATGGATATACACATCCTGGGGTCTTGCCACTTAGCATAGATCACAGTTCACATCATAGATGACACTCTCTCCCACACAGTTATGCATGGCATATGCTGATTGAAAATGGCTTACATCCGTCACCATAACACCACTCAGGATGACCCAAAAGTCCCAAAAATGCCCCTGTATTTCAACTGCCCCTCCTCTCCCTGCCCCAAAACGTCCAGTGGCCACTGGCTCCACCTCACTGTTACAATTTCTTCCATTGCTTGAATCATAATATGTCTACAAGAAAACACCACCAAGTCCACTCTAGTCCACAGCTCCTCCCACAATCCTAAGGGGACTGGAATGGTGATGTTACTCCACCTCAAAGTGAGAGAGGGCTTATATCCCATATATACTGTAGATGGGTTTATCCTGCCTGCAGCTGCAGGCCCTCTCCACTCCCTGGGATGGCTGATGCCCATCGTCATCTCCTTGCCAGACCATTTGGATGAGTCCATGGAGCTGTAGGATAGGAGTTGCAGCTCCACCAAGATTCCAGGCACAATAGGCACATAAGTAGGCCAGAGGCTTCAGTCTCTGGAAGTACACCTAACAACTCCAGCATCACATATAGGTTTGAATAGAAGGGACTGATGGACCATGTGCAGGGAGGACTTACTTGAGTCCAACTCTGTCACTCTTATGAGCACAGATTCCACTGACGAGCCCACTAATTAGGCATCAATCTCTGGGACTATCCCCACTTACATAGGACCTGGGGGTTTCCAGAGCCCTCAGGGGTGCCTCTCTGTGGGGTAATGGCCACTTTGGTGTTCTATGAGATCCTACTGAGGTGTGCATAAGCATTACCTCTGGGATGACCTCCTGACTCTCTTTCAAGTCTCTTAGACACATGAACTCATTTTTCTTTACCTTTTCCACCTTTTATTCAAGGTCTTTTTGCAATCATGTTGCCCGTTGGCACTTGGTATTAATCCCCCGTTGCCACGGAGGCTCATCCCCGGGAGTCATGTCCCACATTGGGGGGAGGGTAATGCATTCATATGCTGAGTTTGGTTTAGAGAGAGGCCACATTTGAGCAACAAGGAGGCTCTCAGGTGGCAACCCTTAGGCACCCCATAACAGTAGGCTAAGTTTCAATTAGAAAAGCAAATACTCATAAGACCAGTCCTCAATAACAAGAACACATCAGTGGGCCATCCTCTTTTGCCAGACACGGCCTCTGCACTCAAGGGGCTGTTGCGGCTCCCTTGGGGAATGTAGCAGTGCTCTCCAGGCTGGGAATTCAGATTCCCTCATTTATGAAGTAATTGTCTACCCACCGTTACCATGCCCCATCTCTTGATCATTTGAACAATTATATTTATCTATTTTTATCTTTCATTGTTAGTGCTTTGAGTGTATGAATTAAGAAACTAGCACCAACATAAGATATTTAAGATGTTTCCCTATATTTTCTTGTAAGATTTTTATTGTTCTAGCTTTTATATTGAGGTCCTTGATCCATTTTGCATTAATTTTTGTATAAGGTGTGAGCAAGTGATCTTCTTTATTTCTTTTAACTATTGATATCCAGTTCTCCCAGCACCATTTGTTGACTAGGCTGGTCTGACCCAGCTGGGTGTGTTTGTTAAGTTTGCAAACATCACATGACTGTGGATGTGAAGTTCTATTTCTGAGTTCTCAATTCAGTTACATTGGTTAACAAATCTATGTTTATGTCAGTACCTTACTGATATTACCACTTAAGCAATGTATTATGCTTTAAAGTCAAGAAGTGAGAGGCCTCCAAATTTGTTATTCTTCTTGAATCATTTTTGGCTATTCAGTATCCCTTGCCCTTCGAAATACTTTTGATAATTTACTTTTCCATTCCTGCAAAAATGGCTTTTGGAATTATGTTGGGATTGCTTTAAAACTCTAGGATTCACATCTTAACATATTTAGTCTTCCAATCCATGAATACAGAATATCCGTCCACTTATATAGGCCTTCTTTGGTTTCTTTTAGTCATGCTTTTTAGTTTTGTGAGTACAGGTTATTTATGTCCTTGATTAAGTTTATTCCTAAATATTTGATTATTTAGTCACCATTGTAAACAGAATTTTTTTCCTATTTCCTCCTCAGATTGCTCTTTATTAGTGTATAGATATACTACTGATTTTTACATATTAATCTTATATCTGGCTCTTTACTGTACTCATCTATTTGTTCTAGTAGCTTTGTTGTGGACTTTTCAGGAATTTCTAGGTATAGGATCATGAAGGGTGAAGAGAGAAAATTTTACTTCTTTCTTTCCTTTTTGGATCCATTTTTTTTCTGTTGCTTGCCTTATTACTCTAGATAGCACTTATACAACAATCTTGAATAACAGTGGTGGCAGTGGGCATCTTTGTATTGTTCCTGATCTCAGTCGAAAATCTTTCAATCTTTAATCATTGAGTACAATTTTAGCTGTGTTTTTTTCATATGCGTACCTTACCATGTTGAGTATGTTTTCTTCTATTCTTTATTTCAGAGTGTTTTTATCAAGAAAAGATGCTACATATTTTCAAATGCATTTTCTGCATCAATCAAGATGATCATGTGATTTTTCTTCAATTTATTAATGTGTATGGAAGTATATTCAAGACCTTGTGGTAGTTGGTGGTTTATCAAAATCTACACACAAAGCATAAGCAATAAAATAAAACATAGATAAATGGAAACTCTTCAAAATTAAACACTTTGTTTTCAAATTACTTCCTTCATTAAGGAGAAAAGTCAGACTGCTCACTGGGAGAAATATTTCATAAAACACTTATTAAGTGTTTGAGCTCCATGTTATATAAAGATGTCATACAGCTAACTCAACAATAAAAAGACAAGGAAGCCAATTGAAAAACTGGGCCAAAGTCTTGAACAGAGATTTTACTGAAGAAGAAATACAAATGGCCTAAAAGGACATGATAAGATACTCAAATCACTAGGTATTAGGAAATGCAAATCTAAACTGCAATGTCTTGCATTTCAAAATGGCCATTATTAAAAAAGTGAAAATTACATGTCCTGGGGTGGATGTGGAGTAGTTGGAACACTCATTCAGTTATGGTAGAAATGTAAAATGGTGCAAACCTTATAGAGGTCAGTTTGGTGGTTGCTTCCATATAATCCAGAAATCACACTACCAGGAATATATTCAGAAAACCTGAAAAAAAATGGCCCAAATAGACATTTGCACACTAATGTTCATAGTGGCATTATCCGAAGCTGCTAAAAGATGGAAATAACCCAGGTGTCTATCAACTGATCAATGGACAAACAAAATTTGTTATAGATATACAATGGAATACTATTCAGGCATAAGAAGAAATCAAGTAGGGATGCAGAAAGTTGAAGGCATTATATTTAGTGAAATATGCCTGACACAGGAGGAAAAATATTGCATGCTCTTACTAATACAAACTTAATATCATGAATAAACTCATGGAGTTAAATGATAGAGTATATATTCCTAAGAGATAGAATGTGAGTTGAAGGGGTAGCTGATGCTCAATGTATGTAGAATGTTTAATGAGGGAGTTTATTTTAAATGTAGGGAGATGACTAGAATTAATTGTGGTACCTTCTAGTGGTTATGATCAAGCCGGCTGATTTATAAATGTGATTGTGGCTGAGGGGGCTGGTAGCCTAGGGAGATTAATATGAACTTAAGGAAGTTGACATAATGATTTGTATGGTAGATGATAATTATCAGTGATAGTACAAATAAAAAATATTCCTCTTTTACAAGGTTTAAAGAATATGGAGATACATTGGAAAAATACAACTAATGTAACTTAAGTCTATAGTTAACATGAATATAGTAATACTTTTACAACAATGGCAAAGAAGATACTATATCAATGCTAAGGGCCAATCATGGGAATTATGGGCTTTTTCCTATTGGATTAATGAAAATGCGCTGAAATGGACTGAGTTGATGACAGCACAACTTTGCAATAGACCTGAGAGATGCTGAGTATACACTTTGATGGACTGAACAGGGCAGTGAACACAGCAAAGCCTGAGATAAATGATGGAATGTGATTAACAGTGCAAATGTGAATATGTGATCTCATGAACTCAAAAAATATATAATACTAATACATGGGGCTAATAATAGGATGGTTTGTGAGAAAAACACACCAAATATAAACACAAGTAATATCATGATGATGTTCTTTCATCATTTGTAACAAGTGTGTTCCAACAATTGTAATATGTTGGTGTAGAGCAACTTATGTGACTCCTATAAGGTATGCATGCTTGTTCTAACACACAACTTCTCAAAGAAAAAATATAAAATTTTATATGGTATATCTAAATACCAGGGCATTGTCATCTATAAGTATGGAGTTTTCATATGCATTTCCTGCATGGACCATGATTACAAGCCCTTAAATTATTGTACAATGTGGATCAGGAAAACTAAATCCACATGGGTTATAACAGAGACAAATAAATACTGATCCATAGAGACATTTTCAAACCCCATTTATCATGGTCTACTGTTCCATATTGGATGTACTGTGAGGAAAATATAAGCTGAAGAAATCTTTAAAGACTATAGAAGGGTGTATGAGAAATTTGGTTGTAAGGAGTGAAGGAAGAAAGTAAGAAATGGGGGAAGAAATAGAAAGAAGGGAAAGAGAGAAAAAAGAAGACATAAGAAAATATGAATAATAAAATAAAAGAAATAAAAACATACAAATATAATTCATCTTAAAAATTAAGTTAAAAACTGGACTTGATAAATTGAATGGTAGACAAAGATGTATGCACAGTATTATTAAAGTGAAAGATAAATGTGAGGAATTTATGTTATTGTAGATGTAGTTAACACAATTGAATTGTAAACTTTAAAGTGACTGAGGGAGCAGATGTAGCTCAAGTGGTTGAGCTCCTGTTTCCCATTTATGATATCCCAGGTCTGATACCCAATACCTACTAAAAGCAAAAGAAATGAAAAAAACATCTCTGATTGTGGAGCAGGTGTAACTCAGTGGTTGAGCATCTGCTTCTCATGTTTGAGATCCTGGGTTCAATCCCAGGTACCTCCTAAAGAAAAGGAAAAGGAAAAGGAAAAGAAAAAGTGGCTGAAATGAGAAGCTTTATGTTGTATGTATTTCCAGAATAAAAGTTAAAAAAACACATAGAACTGTAGAACACAAAGTGTGAACTATGGACAATAGTTAATCATATAATCATAATATTGCTTCATCAATTGTCACAAAGGTACAACACCCCAATGACGGTCTTTGATGAGTTCCCTAGGATACAGTGGTTGTCCAAAGTAGAGATGGGAATTTTCTCTCCCTGAATAATGATATCTCTTACCCTTTTAAGGCCTTCAACTGATTGGAAGAGATATGACACATTTCTGACATCAATTTCTTCAGTTGATTGCAGATGTAACCAGCCATCTAGGCAATCAACTCACTGATGATTAAAGTTCATGAAATTCCCTTGTATTACAATTGGTCCAGTGCTTTCTTGACCAAACAATTGGGCACCATTATCTGGTTGAGATGACACATTAGCCTAACCATATGGACCTAAGGCATCCCCTGGAAAAGTCTCCCTTCAAAAACAACTAATTAAAGGACAACTCCCACTTGCTTTGAGCTCTGGAAGATGATAGAAAGTGGAGAAGGACTCCACAAATGCTGAATAACAAAGGCAATAGAGTCATCAAATAAGAAGGTAGTAGAGCTACAACTGGGACTTGCCAGTCCTAACCTTCACCCTTATATGGTCCTCCTCAGCTTAAAGGTCACACAGTGGCAACACAATCTGGATACCTCTTATTGTGGGTGCAGACAACAGAGCCATTCAGGGTTGCAAGTTAGAACCCTAGCTAAGAATAATTAAGGAAGTTTTGAAGAACTAAGCTGTTAGAAAACTTATACAAAATATTTAAACCCTTTTTAAAGTCACAGTGATTAAGCAGTGTGACATTATTGGTATAGAGAAAACTGAACAATGGAACAGATTAGAGCCCAGGATATAAATATGTGGATTGGTTGACACACACTTTTCAGAAAGACACTGTGTCAATTGGATATCAAAATGGAGGAAAAAATAACTTTGACTATTACTTCACACTACACAGATAATTAAATTATAGATGGATGCAAATCTAAATATGAATGGTAAAAAAAATCATTTTAGGAGAAAGCATAGAACGATGACTGAATGAATTAGGGCAGACAAATATTTATTAAACTGTATACACAAGCACTAACTGTAAAGAAAGAAATGAAGTAGATTATTTTAAAGTTAATCATGTCTAATCATCAAAGGACACTATTAAAAGAATGAAAAGAGAATTCCAGATAGCTTAATAAGATCTTTAGAACACAATTGTCTCATAATAAACACATACCCACATTGTATAATAAATTCTTAAAAAACAATATTAAAAAATAAATAATCCAAGTAGAAACATGAGCATAATCTATGAATATCTACTTCACAGAGCTAAGCAAATAGTCAAAATGAAGTTCTTCAAATTTTTTAGGGCTCATGAAAATGCAAATTAAATTTTTACATTATAATAACATCTCAGAGAAGACAAAATATCTAAATGGAACAAGAAATTTGTGGAGGATTGAACTTTTCATTACAGCTGGTGGGTATGTAAATATATGTGATTAATTGGAGAAGGTTTTTTGACATCTCAAAATAAAGACATGATGAAAGAAAATATGAATGAAATTGATTACATGAAAAAAATCTACATGTAAAACACACCATAATGAAGGGGAAAATATTTATATTTTTATTTGTATTGTATTTTATATTATTTTTACTATACTGAAGTTTGAGAAAATAAATAAAATGTAACAGGAAGGACAAATGCTTCATTCTCTTGGCACCCATGAAGGAGATCCTCATGATTCTTGGATTATTCAGGCCCTGCCTACATCTTTTCTGGTTCTGAGTGAAAACCTAGAGGAAAAGTTTTGTCAACTGTCCTATTAACCATGCAACTGTTGGAGTTAGTAATTTTGAAAGTTGTAATTAAAGACTTCACCCAGAAAGACTGGGTATTGCTGGACACATCCCAGAGAAACCTGTTGAATGATCTGATGCTGTAGAATATTGGTCATCTGGTCTTAATGGAAAATCATGTCCGCAAATCAAATGTATGTTCCCAGTTGGAGCAAGGTAAGGAACTGTGGATAGTAGGAGTTGGATTTTTCCAAAACCAGAATTCAGTCAGTGAAAGTGCTCTAAAAGAAAACAAGAACCATTATCCACACAACTTATCTGCAAGAAAGACACATCTGCCATCATGTAATTAGTAAGCTTCATGGATGTGAACACTGGTCTTACAAATAGAAAACTGTGAGTGGAATAAACTAGGATTTCATTTCAATTACATGAATTTAAGTAAGTTGGTTTTAAGTGATAATCCAGAAAATGCAGGGAAAAATTAACTTGAACATAAAAGTATAACCTGGATTTGTATAAAAGTTAATTGTATAAACCTGGCTCATA
Organism: Cabassous unicinctus; assembly: GCA_029593785.1. NCBI lineage: Eukaryota > Metazoa > Chordata > Mammalia > Cingulata > Chlamyphoridae > Cabassous > Cabassous unicinctus. Next base: position 11,973 of record JAQZBX010041785.1, on the reverse strand, counting down.
CTCTTAATCTTTTAAACATTATAAAATCTTCAAAATTGATGAAATATATCTGCATTTAGGATGCTACAAATGAGTAGATCTCTGTACATGAAAGAGAATAACATGGTAATTAGCTACTATTGGAAAGATATTAATTGGAGATTGTCACTGAATGATTATTCTTGAAGTCATATGAAATGAATATATAATTATGAACAAAAGACTTTTATTTCTCCCATCTACTTCTCATAAGTAGAAACATCATACTCAAAAGAATTGTATTACCTGTAGTGAACTGCCAGAAGATTTTACTCACAGATTCAGAATGACTCAACATGTGTTATCTTACAAGGGAAAGAAACCCTACTCCAGGGAATCTATTTGCAAATCAACTCAGTAACTAATCATGTTTTAATCCACAAAAGCAAATTCTCAATAGAGGTAAGTCATAGGAGTTTCATGTAATTGTTAAATAGTTTTTTCAGAGGTCTGGCCCTACACATTAAAATGGAATTCACATCATAGAGAAACCCTATGAATGCTATCTATTTGAGAAAGCCTACATTTGATGTTCCACCTTAAAAGAACATGGGAGAATTCACACTGGAGAGATATCTTATGAATGCCATCTGTGTAGGAGAGCCTTCTCTCATTCTTCTGCCGTCACAAACATGAGCAGACTCACACTGGAGAGAAACCCTATGAATGTCATTTTTGTGGGAAATCCTTCAACCGTTTTTCTAGCTCTAGACAACATGAGAGGACACACACTGGAGAAAAACCTTATGAATATCATTTGTGTGGGAAAGTATCCACCCCTTATTCTAGCCTTAGAGGGCATGTGAGGACTCACACTTGGAAGAAATCCTAAAAAATGTCATCTATTTGGAAATGCCTTCACTCGGTGTTCTGTACTTAGACAAAATGAGAGAACTCACAATAGAAGGAAGCCTTGTGAATATCATCAATGTGGGAACACTGTCACTCAATGTTCTGTCCTGAGAAAAACATGAGAAAATTCATACTGGAGAGAAAGCATATGAATGTCATCAACATTTAGTCAATGTTCTTACCTTAGATTACATGAAAGAACTTGTATTATAAATGTTTGGACTATGGAAGAAATTTCAGTCTTAAGTTAACCTTTAACCATACTAGAGAGCTCACACACTGGTCAAACACTGTTTGTAATCAATCTGGTAGAGACCATCCTGGCTACTTCATAAATTTAAGCCAATTCATATTGGAAAGAATGAGTATAGATGTCACCTACATAGCAAACTCTTAAGTAAATGGTCTGATGAAATACAGCATGAAAGAACTCATAATATAAATATAATGATAGTGGAAGACTCTTTTATCAACTATTCCAGTTGATAGACATGTATATACCAGAGCATGAAACCCCTTAAGGATATGCCAGCTATTTCATGTTGAAGATGTTACTTGTGAAAAATCACACAAAATCGTTTATAAATACAGCAATACTCATAGGGCAAGTGAAAATCTATACTTTCAAAAACTCTCATTAGTATCATGAATGAAGTCTTGTCTTCAGGGATCAGTCATTCCTCAGCATCAGTATTTTATTCTGAGGAAGCAACAATCCTAAAGTCAATTCAGAAAAAGCTTCAGCTGGATTTCACATCAGAAAATTCAGAGTGGAAAATAAAATACTTCATATGGATACTTTAGCACACAATTTAGCAGAGAGAAATCTTTTGAAAAAACTTACTATTGAAATTATGTAGGAAAATAATGTGAAATTGTGAAGTGATATGGGTATACTGAATGATGATTTTTGTGAGAAGTAATATGAAGAGATTAACTCAATAGATTAGTACTTGCATATATGTAAGCAACAAATGTAGTTCCTGCAAATCTTAGATGTTGGCTATGTACTCATTTTGTTTTTATGCAATTCTAAAAGCAAAAATAAAAAATGTGAATCAATCAGAAAGTACCTTTGAATGTTAACTCAAATATTTAGAACACAATTTTTTTTCTTTTATCTTAGTTATCTATATATGTTTATCTTAATTATATATATATATATGTTATATCTTATATCATATATCTTTGTTTTATGTATATTAATGACAAGAATATAACAAACATGGATAAATAAATGCATAGAACTATAGAACACAAAGTGTGAAAAATGGACAATAGTTAATTATATAATACTATTTCTTCATCAATTGTAAGAAAGTACAACACTAATGTAAAATGTTAATAATAGGTAAATCTGCATGTATAGGGGTGTTACATGGAAGCTCTATACTTTCTGTTTGACTTTTCTGTAAATTTAAAACTGCTCTAAAGAAAATATGAAGCAATACAAAGCAAAACAAACCCAATAAAGGATAAATTTGAAACAGCTAAAAATAACTACATATTCCTTTAACATTAGACACAGAACCTCTATCAATTAGGAACTGGCCCTGAAGAATTACTACCTATAATATAACACATTTTAAGGATATATTTTTATTGCACATTTTTGTTTAATAGCAATATTTTTGAAAATATCCTAACCCTAATATATAGAGGATTAGTTGTGTAAACTATGGCATGTATAAAAAATGGAGTAATCTTCACCTGTAAGAAATAATGAATATATATTCTCTCATTAATTGTAACAAAAGTATTAGAGTGATGCTAAATATTAAAAAAATGGATGGACTGTATGGGAATTCTGTATTATTTTTCTGTAAACATAACTTCTTTAATAAGAAAAATAAAATGAATGATGAATACAATCTCTTTGAATTTATATATAATGATTTCTAGCACATAATGGTAAGTGTAAAAGTCAATTACATGAAGTATTATATAGAATGTGATGTAATAAGTCAGTATACATAAACCTGCTGATTCTTTTAGCAGAATGAATCATGGAAAAGGTAAACAAATAAACCTTGAATCTGGTTTCTTACAAGGTGTTGCACAAAGGGAGAGAGGATAGAAATGAGTGGCATTTCACTAAGTATAAATTTTTTGGGGGAAAGGGGGTATGTATTTTACCTTTGAGAAGTTTATTTTCTGTGTGTTCAAAATTGAAAATTTAGACAGGAAATGTCATAAAAATTCTTAAAATTGAATGCAGGCTGAAGCAAATGACATAACTATATTTCAACTACAGACATAACCATGTTGAAAAGATAAAGAAAAACATTACAACCAACTTTTGAGAAGAGTAATTTATACATTCCACCTCATTCTAGGGGGAAAAAAGAACCAAAAATAAATCTTCAAGATCTGTTCTCTATGGTAGTATGGTTAAACACAGAGTGTTATGTGTGTTTAAGGGTCATCTAACTGAGTAATTTCTTTTTCATATTTTTTGGATTCAGTTTCCAGTGTGGAATAATGGGGGGGGGAGCATGCAAGAACTTAGAAATAATCTGTACGAACTTGTAATATAAATATTCGTAAAAAGATCTAGAATCAATGAAATCCCTAGAGCAATGAACAAATCAAAGGCGCATGTTTTATTTTTCAAAAAGTGATTATACTCTCTTCTCCTTTTATACTCACAAGTGTTGATCCCCCAGAAACATTTTGCAGTGCTACTCCAACCTGACAAAAAACTTTAAAGAATAGGAATGGCTTATTTCCATTATAGAAAATATGGATCCATCTGATAAATAAGTGCTTCTGAATGAGATCCTTATGTATTATTCTGCCCAAAAATACTAACCTCAATCAAATCATAAGGAAACAACAAAAAATTCCAAATGAGGAAAAGTTCCTTCCAATAATTGTGCCATGTTCTTCACAAATATCACTGCCATTAAAGGAAAAGAAAGTCTTAAGAACTGGTTCTAGGAGACTAAAGGAACACACCAACTAAAAACAAAACCTAATCCTGGACGGCATCCTGAACTGGAAGTGGAGAACACTCTAAAGGGTGCAAATCAATAGAAGGGAATATGGATACAAAGTAGATGAAAGAATTTCATCAATATTTAATGTCTTGATTGTGATTTCTGAACTGTGACAAAATATAAAAAAAGAATGGGATCAAGTTCAAGTTTATTTGAGAGTTTTTTTCATACCTTTGTAACATTTCTGAAGGTTTAAATTTACATCAGAATTTAAAAAGTATATTATTGTTAAACAAAAATATGTAAAATGAAATATGTCCTTTATTCAATGATTAGAAATTATCTTTTTCATTTAATATCAAGTCAATATGCTCATAATTTAATGTGAGTCCCTGCCTTCTACAGAATAAGTGTGTTCCTGCTTAGAGTAGTGGATAATGCTCTCTTCCTAGTCTTTCAGACTCACTTGGAAGATATAATAACATAAATGAATACCTTCAACTAGATTGGCTGAAATGATGAAAATGTATCATCATAGGTCAAATATATATCTCTAATTTTCAGTTCAGTGACCTAGAATAATTTTTCAGCATATCAACATAAAAATTGATTTCCTCATAGGGATTTTCTGGATAACAAGCTATAAAATAATCCTTATTCCCAAAATTTTACCTTCACTCCTTACTTATTTTATTTTATTCAATGGAGGTTTGATAAACAAACATTGGGTCATGAAACTCAGATAATGTGTGTTATTATTATTCTCAGGTAGAGAAAGAATTTTGAGATGTATGTATTCTTTTTGATAGGAAAGCACATTGGACATTGAAGTTTACATGGCTTTTAATTGAAGGAATTTTCTACATTTCCATGACTATCAAAAAGAAATATATTAAATGAGGTTCAAGAAAGATACTTTGTTTTTAAAACCCATTGTACAGAGCCTGTCACATATGAGGAAGACAACTAACATAAATCAATGTTACAGTAGTGCAATATGAATAAGGAGATGATTTCATTATAAAAGTAGAGAACAACTATATTTATTTAAGATTTTTATATGGAATTAACCTGATTCTTCCCAAATAAATTCAACTATTTTTTTTTCTAAATGGTAAGCATTTTAAATGAATTATCAAATTTTTCTACAGAATGAAGTAATTATAATTTTGATTCAAAAGGTCAAGATCTTATTAATCCTTGATGGTAAGTCTATATCTCCTAAACCAAAACTATTTATTTGATTTTTACTTATGTCAGTTTGTTTTGATATTATATTCCATATTTCTAATATTCAAATTGTCTCATATTCATGAAAACAACATTCAATATTTCAAAAATAATAATAGACAAATGAGGTAATAAAACTCATATAAAAGACTATTAGCTGTAATATTTTGATCATGTTCTTTCATCATTTAGATCAACAAATGATATAAAGCAATGCAATGTATTGGTGGGGTGATATATGGGAATTCTGAATGTTATGATGCTTTTTTGTAAACTTACAAATTCTCTGATAAAAAACATCAACGGACAAAAAATCTTATTGGCTTCCCTATATTACAATTCATACCATTAAATCTTTATGGAAGACTGATCAAGTTTCATTAATAAAATATTTTCTTTGAATTATGTATTAGACAAATTGAATTTTGCTACTATATTTCCAGTAGCAGAAAGTGTTTATTTAATAGAGTCTTAAAGTATATATTTGTGAGAAATTAGAGGTCCTCTTAGCAGGATTCTTGGTGATGGGGTGGAATGGGGCTTCTAAGGGTTGGCCTCACTGGTTGGCTATGCCAGATAACCCCAATGGCAGAATGAAGATTCTCCCCTGCCTCTGAATCAGGCTAGCACTACTATCTGCCAAGCCAAGAACAAGTACTCTTCCCTTCCTATTCATCATCTACTTCATCTTCCCTGAAGACGTGGATGATCTGATTTCTTGGTAAACAAAGAACCAGAATTGCAGTCTGCCAGATTGACTTTGTTGCAGTTTCTCCTGCTTTGTACCATTTCATCTCTTTCCCAGGGAATTGAGAGAAGACTGGAAGGTCATATGGTAAGTAAATGCAGTGGAAAGATCCAGTGGAAAGACATGTAGGTTTGGGAGGAGAACATTGCAGAAGTGTTAAGACCATCTCACCACTTGCAAGGGATGAGTGGTTATTCTTAGAAGCATAGTGTCCATATCTTTAATTTAGGACTTGCTGAAAACCCCACGAATGATATCTTAAGATGTAACAGATGACAATTTAATCAAAGTTTTGAGCACTGTATAAAATGGTCCTCTAGTGAAGCTGAGTTCTCATTGGCCCAGGTTTATCTTCCTTCTCTAAATACCTATGATGTTCTACTAATTCTCAGGATATCATTTTCTCAGTTCTACTTTGGTTGGAGACAATTCAAATTAATTCAACAAAATCCAACTTTATAGGCATAATCAATGATGTCATTATTTTCTCATCTAAAACACAAAATTAAAAGTAGGAACTGTGGGTTCATTCCTTCTAGTTCTGCATTTCTATTACTTACCAGGATGATAATGGTTATAGGCCAACAGCCCCCAAAAAACATGCTACTCATGACAGTGTCATTAGCATTAACTCTAACCCAGTATCTAATCCTCTTATAGTTTAAATAGTCAAATGTTTTCCCAGAAAGGATTCATATGATTTCCTTTATGATATTGTTGCTTGATATGTCCCCATGACCATTTTCTAATTAATGGAATGTTAGAAAAAATTGCCCTTTCTAAAGATCTTAAGGAGAGGAAGTGAATATTCTTTTATTTTTTTCTTTCCCACTGGCTGAAAGATATACCTATCAGCTGTAAGAGGGCAGCCTTCCTAGACCATGAGATGAACTTAGGGCTGGGGCTTAGGGATGTGAGGGATAACAAAATTGAAGAAAGAGATTTTCTGATACATTGTACTTATAAAACAACCTTGGAATTCCTGAATCTGAAAATTATATTTATTTCTTAAGATACCATTATTTTATTTTCTGTTACTCATTGACAGAAGTAACTTTTACAAAAAATGTATCCTTTTAAATCAGAAAAGGAAGAAATTTCCAGATGCCACACACCATAGAAGTATGTCACATAACCATTTCTCCCATTGAATTCTTGAGTAATAAAAATTTATTTTTAAACCAAAACTATTGATAATCTCAACAAATCAAGAATCTAATAGTAAGGTGAATACTTAGTGGGCCAAGGCAAGTGACATCAGAGAGATCTATCAAATACTCATGGCAAATTTTAAAATTTATTTTGAATGGATAGTAGCAGTCTCTTTCAAGTCAGACAAAACATGGCGGTTCTATTTTATGTTATATTGGAGATTACTGCAATGTAAAAAGAAAATTGCACAAATAGGGAGTAAATAAATAGTTCAGAAAGGAAGACATTAAAATATTTATTTTAACATATGGAGAATCTAATAAGGGTTAAAACAAAACTAATCAATAGAAATTAATAATAGTTTTCAACAAAAGTGCTGGATATAAGAAAATTTTCAATACTCAATAATATTCTTATATACTAATCAAAATATTTTATAAACATTTATGAAAAACTAATAACACATTCTATAAATTATGCAAATATAAATATAATACATATGGTGCAAGAAATCTTTACATGAGTTTACAAATATTAATAGGTATATAAGAAGATGAAAATAAATGTAGTATGATCAGTTCTCATTATTGTGGTAATTATGGTCTATTACATCACCAAGGACACTGAATTAGTGAATATTGAAGCATTACTCCTAGGGTAAATTCAGGGTTATTTTTCTGTGAAAATTTAGTCACATTTTTGTCAACAATCCATGCATAACCTGGTTTATGTGTTTCTCCTTAAAGACAACTTATTTTAATATATTTTGTTGATTCATTAACATTGATATTAACTGCAACAACACTATAACTCATACCTGAATAAAACATATTTAATACACATATATTCTCTGTAAAGCTCATCACAGCCTTCTTGCACTTAGGAACAATAGCCAGAACTTCAGCAGTAAACTTGAGTATCACTTAAAACAGCAAAATCACCAAAAACTACAGTGCAAATATGTGAAAAACATGACTCTAAAAACATGATGAAAAGTCCATTTGTTTATAAGAGCTGAAAGGAGAAAGCTGAATGCCAACTTGCTTGACTGCAGTAGAAATTTCTGCATTAGGTAACTCTAACTTTTCAGCATTTTTCTTATGTCTATGAATACCCACAGATGGCTATGAGTATTATTTTCAGATTTACAAAATAAAAACTAGTGCTTAGGAGGATTCACAAATACAGAATTCCTTAATAATGAGAACTGATTTAAATAAATTTAAAATGCATAGGTGGGGAAATCAATGAAATAAATATGTCAAACATTCTCCATATAGTCTGTAACTTTAATGCAATTTCAGTAATCATGTACTGGAGAGTCTGGTATGATGTCCATCAGTATTTGGAGATGAGAAGAGAATTACCTGCAAGTTACCCTATATATTATAAAGCTGCAGGTGATAGAGGTTATGGAGACATTCCAATCTTACTGAACATAAAAGAAAGAATCCAACCTGAAGCACTCTGGGATAAAGAAAATATAGAAAAAAAGAAGTAAATTAAAATTGGAAACTGGTGACCATTTTGAGGATGTTATGTTTATTTGGACACATGAGATAAAAGTAATATAGAAGCAATTCTTTTCTTAATCTCATATTCTAGATTTGTTTCTTTACATTTTAGAGTTTAATTTTTATTTTACTTTATGTTCCCTAAGCAAAAAGTGTGGGCCTTTTTAAATGCTTGGGCATTTGATGCTGTGTTTGGTGTCAGTGGAGAAATTTAGCAGAATCCATCATTTTGCAGCAGAGTCCTGGATCTTCCATGGAAAAACAAAATAGTACCATGGCTATGTGTTTGATAATAATGGCAAACTAACCTGAGGCAGAATCTTATTAGATGGAGCATAGTACATGGCAAATACAATGCTCTTACCATCAATCTGAACAAGAACTATTCTGTCTTAATTAATTTAACTTTGAACCTTAGGTGTTATGATGATAAAATAGGATACTTTGATATAAGTCAGTTCATCAAAAGCTATGCTTCAAACAGCATGCCTCCTGACAGCTCTAGAGACAGCTAGACACTATAAGCAGCACAGACAATCTCAGGAATTCAACATCCTGACAGTGGGCCTAACTTTGGAATATATGTTTCCCAATGTAACAGAGTTGGACTCATTTATAATTTCCCTACACATGGCTCTTCTGCCCGTTTTATTTGAAACCCTAATTAGCATTATATTCATTAAATATATGTTCTGGACACTTTAATCTCAGCTTGTTCATATGTCAGTTGCACCCTGAATCTTAGCAGAATTGAAACACCCAATGAACTTGCCCAGGACAACTAACAAAAGGATGATGATTGAAAATGCCCATTCCCCAAAATAGTCAGTATCCACAACTGCAAGCAAGACAGTTCCATCCATCTGCCCTATGGGATCTAATACCCTTCTCAATCAGAAAATGAGTGGGAATAACCATCCCAAAATCCTCAAGTGTGGGAAGCTGCCCTCGGCATCTGCTTTATCATGGCCATTCTTAGAACTGACGTTTGGCCAAATGTCATTGCTCATGTCCCGCACTAAGTTTCTATCTCCCCATACTCGCTACATCTTTTCTTGTAAATCTGCTGACCAGGCTGTAGTTTGTTACCTAGCAACTTGCTGATGTTCACATCAGATGACCCCTCCTCCCTCAGATTATATATACCCTGCCTCTTCAATAAACTTTTGCAGCTTGATCAGAATCCTGTCTTGTTATTCTTCGTGTCTCTTGTCTCCCCAATTCCCACTCCCTCTTTCAGGTTCCGGTTCGACTGACCCGTGGGCCTGGTCAAGTGGCACCCGAACAGGGACCTGAACACGAGGGATCCAGTGAGGAATGCTGACGAAATAAGGAGGATGCTGTGACGGACCTCTGTGAGAAATAAGGAGGACGCTGCGACGGACCTCTGAGTATTCAGGAGGACGTTGCGAGGGAACCAGCCTCACAATTGGATCTCTATAACTAGGAGGACGTTGCGAGGGAACCTGCCTTGCTATCGGATCTCTGTAACTAGGAGGACTTTGTGAGGGAAACTGCCTCGCAATTGGACCTCTATAAGTGGTCAGCGATTATGGGACAAGCAATTAGTCAGCATGAGACATTTGTAGAAGGTCTCACAGATACTTTAAAGACACGAGGAGTAAAGGGGAAAGTGAAACATTTGTTAAGGTTTTTTGAATTTCTAAAAGAAGTTTGTCCTTCAAAAACTCTGCAGGGCAGGGGAAGAAGCTCTTAAAGAGCACTCCTGTTCCTGTCCCGCTTCTGAATGCAACTCTGTAGTTATTGATATGACTGAAGTTTCTGATAAACCTTTTATCAACATGTCCAGAGAACTTTTAAACATGTCCAGAGAACTTTAAAATAAGGAGCTCAGTGAAGATAGACCCGACACCCCTATCAGTCAGGTTAGCGCATTGCCCAATCAGCATAAAAAGGACCTGACTGATAGCAAACCGAGCACCCCTATCAACCTTCCTCCATTCCGGCCACCGCCCTATGCCCCCAATTCTACCCAGCCACAGCCCCGCCTATTAGCGGGCCTCGCTCAAGGCCCTCAGACAAACAATATGAGCACATTTCCCAACCTAGTTCAAATCTACCCAGTCAGCAACGGAGCAGCTCACTCCGGCCTGCAACAGAACTGAAGGCAGTTACCAAAGGAAGTGCAGCTGTCGATCTTCCCTCAGCTGAAACTAAGTTTATTATGCCTTCACTGGGTATATAAAAAATAAGGACAGGAATTAAAGGGCCTATACCAGAAAACACTATAGGTTTCATTATTGGCCGTAGCAGTCTTAGGACCCAAGGTGTTTTAGTGCAAACCGGGATCATTAACTCCAATTTTAATGGAGAAATTTGTTTATTGGTACAAACTTTAACTCTGTATCAAATTGAATCAGGAGATAGCATAGCTCAACTTCTTTTGTTGCCGTATTGTAAACCTCCTATAAAACGTGCAGAGGAATTTGGATCCATCGGGCGTGAAATTTTTTGGCAAACAGCAATTGGGGATGAAAGGCCTGAAGTTACCATAAAAATAGATAGAAAGATATTTTTAGGATTGGTGGATACCGGGGCTGATGGCTAAACATCTTATTACTCTGGCTCTTAAGCCTCTTCAAACAAAAGTCTAATAAGCCCTCTAAAAATGTGGAGGCAGAGGATTCTGTCTCTAATCAGTTTGAGGTCAATTTACATCTGTATAACTCTGAATATTCTGAAAGTAACCATCCAGAGCCTCCTACAGAGGCTTGTGTTGCTATGAAAACCAGGAAGGGATCCCTAGGACACTTTTCAAGCTAGTAATAGCTCTTCAACTCCAGCTATAGATATTAACCTTTCAGTTCCAACAGCAACTTTATAAACCTCCTACATAATGATAAGGCTGTGGGATGATAGAAGCTAATAAAATTAAACCACTGGAAAAGTAAGAGAACTTAGCAATACAGTTTCCAGAAAAATTCTCAAACAGTAAAATCAAAGATGTATGTTTCTATTGATGTGTTGTAACTTGCTTTCTGTTTGTATGTATGTTCAGTGTCAGTGTATATTTTGATACCTCCGGATGGTAATATTAAATTAACAAATGAAAATTATTATAAGAGCTCTATTCAAATGGCCAGCATTAAATAATTGCTTATATTAATAAATATGGGTATGAATTTAAAATAATAAAAATGATTATGAACAAACTAAATCATTATTCTAACAAGTTTGTTTAATGTTGATGGTAATTATATGTTGTCAGACGTTTGCCTGGAAATAGTTTCCAAAATCATTGTGGTAACTTAATTATGGAAGGTATATAGAATGTGCTTTTATTATTAAAGAAAAGAAAGAAATTTTATCCTAAGATAAAATGACTAGTTATTAAAACAAAGTAAAATGTGGGACAAAACCTGATTAAATATAAAAGTGCAAAAGACTTGTGAACAAGGAATTTTTGTGGTCAAAGCCAAGTAAAATTTAAAAGCTTTGATGTCAAACAATATGGTAATATAAAGTTACAGTTTTGTTCTTTCTCAAGGTTTCTCAAGTC